>PVLA01007921.1:0-96910 GCA_004027455.1 Hydrochoerus hydrochaeris | reverse complement strand
ATTTGGCTTCAGTTTTCTGTTTAAAACAAAAGTGCATTCTAAAAAATGTCCTTTTCAAACAAGGGATACAGTTCAGTAGTAGAGTGCACTCTTTAACAATATGTGAGCCCCGGGTTCATTTCTCAGCACTGCAAGGGTGGTGGTGGTGGTGGTTGCTTTTCTGTTTCAGAATGTCCTTCTCCAGTTCTCCTCCAGTTCTCCAGATGGGCCTTATACCACCTCCTGTCCTCTATTCATCTTAGTGTAGGACATATTTGTTTAAATGACAGTTTGAGGCAAGGACACTAGATAAATTGTACCACTTAAGAGTTCTTCCCTGGGATTGTTTTTATTGTAGAATGAGGATTAGAATTTGATAGGTGGGATGCTTATGGCCCTGACTGAAGACCAGCAGTTATATTATAGCTGTTGGTTTCAAGCAGAGGCCTACACAAATGTCTTTCTATGGTTTGTTGTCATCTCTGGAACCTAGTGGAGAAGGACTATTTCATTTGGAAGAAACAACTTATACTTCTTTCTCCCATTGGGAGAGCCTTAGGAATGCTATAACTAATGACATTGGACTCTAAGGGATAGGATAACAAAATATTGGGAGAAACAGTCATCCAGAGTTCTTTTTAAATTTCTGTCTTCGTCATCTTGTTGCTACCATAATAGGGGCTTTGGTAGGTCAGATTCATGCTTCAGACCACAGTGAATTTCTAACCCAGGTGTGTTTATTCCTTTTCACAGGGCCAGATGCAGATGGCTGGAGATGGGTGCAGATCTCAAAATTCTGAGAAACTCTGTGCACCATTACCTCAAAGTGGATTGGTTACTGCGAATGGGAAGCAAGAACCCACTTCTGTCAGTTGACAGTTTGTTTTCCTTCTGAATAAAAGCTGAATTTGGGGAGAATGTGTCAGTGTCCAAAAGGTGTGGGTTTCTTTCCATCTTGGGCAAGGAGGAGAGGTAATCTCTATCTCTGGAATTGAGTGAATGTTTGGAACTTTGCCTAAAGGGAAAGACATCTTTGGATTGGCATTTCCTAAGTCATGGGCAGAAATCGACATAGATGACTAGGTGGGGGCTGTGTTTAAGAATGGTGCCTTTAAAATATTGATTGTCCCAGTGTCTGGTTATCTACCCAAAGGCCTGCATTTCAGCCTTTTGTTATCACATCGACTTAATCTGGCAGTCTGAATCCTTCTCCTTGACTGAAGGCTTGACTTTTATCCTCTGAGAAATATCCCAGAGGACTGGGCCCTCCTTAACCATGTATCTTCTAATCTATGTAAATTTCTGTGGTGGGCTATCTTATGTAAAATACAGTAAGAATTTATTGTATATAGTTTCTATTAAATGGTAGTACTTGACAGTGTAAAAGAGTTGCCTGAATCAATTGCATGTTTGTGTTTAAGAGTGTCTATTTGTGTTGTTTTAGAGATCTTAGGGAGTGGTCTCTGGGGAAAGGAAAATGGGACTCTTTTTTTCAATATCAAGAGAATTTTTAGTAGCTCATATTGGTTTGGAGGATAAGGTTGAAACCTGGAAGAAGTAAATAAAAACAGGTGGGACTTCATTAAGGCCAACTAGTTGCAAAATTTATTTTTGCCCTACACTCTTTCTTGATTTCCCAAATCTCAATTTAATTTTTTTCTCAAAATTTAATGGGTTGATATAAACCTTGTAGTACTCTGGAAGTATGCAAGTATGAGACCAGACTCGGCAATTTAGCTAGTTAGTATAGTGAGACCTTGTCTGAAAATAAAAAAGGCCTTGGCATATAGCCAAGTGTGAAGGCCCTGGATTTAGTCCCTAATACTGTAAAAACAAATTAATGCATAGTTAATCATACTAAAGTTATCTAGTGCTAGGATTTTACATAAAGCATATGGGCAAATGGGATTTGATGCTGGGCCACTGAGACATAAATTACTATTTGTGGTACTGGAGTGGGATCCATGGCCTCGTGCCCTTCTCCCCTGGAGAAGGCTGGAGAAGTAGCTCTTCTCCAGCCTGTTGAAATTTTTTGTTGCTGAATCTTAGAGCAGAGTTAAAATAGAAGTTCATTTAGGGTTAAAATACCTAAGGTGGAGGCTGAGATAGGATTGTTGTGAGTTCAGTATCCACCTGGGCTTCATAGTGAGTTAAGGCCATCATGAACTGTGTAGTAAGACCCTGTCTCAAAAAGGTGTTGGGGGGAAAGTATGCTAGTAAATGATACATTATGAGTGCAGCCAAGAGATTTTTTGTTGTTGTTGTGAAAATGGTGCACTGAGGGGAGCAGAAGGGTTTATATAGTTACACCATCATTTAAACTATTTACACAGAGAATAGTCCCACATGAAGACCATTATCTTGCAGTGATGCTCCAGATAGTGGCTTCCACTGCCCTTTTTTTATTTTGTTCAAATCCAGTGATCTACCTCTGAGCTGTACTCTAGCCCCTTTTCATTGGTTTTGGACAGCATCTCCCTAAGTTGTCTAGGCTAGTCTCCTGTTCTTTACTTCTCAAGTTAATTTATGGACTCAGTATTTTTAGGGAGTTTGGGTGGGATTTGAAGGAAAAGAATCTAAATTAACCAAGGAAATGGCAATATTGATCACCATGGGTAGTTTCAAGTGGGTCCCAGAAATTGCAGCCTTAAAAGTGCAATTTTTATGATTTTCCTTGTGTCCTTTTTATTTCTTCTATCTTACTTCATTCCCATTCCTGAATCTTTGATACCTTATTCTTAGGAAGTGTAGAAATATTGATGGTCTTTTTGTGACTTGTAGACTGAGGAGAAGAGTTGATCTTGCCTAGTCAGAGATCAGAAGTCTTAACCTGACTGATCTAGAAAAAACAAAGGAAGATGAGTTTAGTTTAATGAGCCATCTTTTGTTAGTGTGGGAAGAGGACAAAGATATTAGCAAGTCGATGACACTTAAGCTTTATTTTTATTTTTTATTTTTGTCATTTTTGAGGCAGGGTCTCACTATGCAGTTCAGGCTGGCCTTGAGCTCACTTTGTAGCCCAGGCTAGTCTTGAACTAGCAACGATCTTCCTGCCTCAGTCTCCCGAGTGCTGGGATTATAGGCATGAACCACCATGCCTGGCTTTAAGCTTTATTTTATAACCGTGTTAAATAGGGTCTGGAAATTAAAAGTAGAAAAATTTATGAATAGTTGTAAAAAGGCTTTAAAAAGTTGTAAAAGACATGAGTAGGTAGCATTTGGCATAAACCTTTTACTTTTTTCTTTATTTTTTTGGGTGGTATTAGGAATCAAAACTTGGGACCTTGTGCTTGCCAAACAGGCACTTATGCCACTGAGCTATATTCCCAGCCCCTGCTTTGTATCTTTAATATTAATCTCTTAACCTCTTTATTTTGAGGTGTTTACCCAAATACAACAGATGGAATTTAACAATATACAGACTCCTTCCTGTTCCTTAAATCTAATATTTCTTATTTTAATTATAACTGGTGGAAGAATATACCAAAGATATGTATTGATTTAATAAGTTTTTTTGTTTGTTTGTTTTTGTATTTTTCTTTTTGGTTTCTTGAGACAGGGTCTTGCTGTGTAATTTAGGCTGGCCTTGAACCACTATATAGCCTAGGCTGGCATCAAACTTCACTGGTTCTCCTGCCTCAGCCTCTCAAGTGCTGGGATTACAGGTATGTGCCACCATGTCCAGCTTAGATGTCTGTTTTTGTGACCATGTGAACATTAAATTTTTTTTTTTTTGCTATAGGTTTTGTCTCTTGTGGACCTGATGACCTTTTATAGTGACAGCTCTAGGTAATATAAACAAAGCCTGAAGTAGACAACAAAGTTTATACCACAAAGATAATGATTAGTAGCTAGATTCTATGTTATTTTTATTTTATAGGCACACCTGTATAAACTAAGCCCTTACTGGAAGGGTATTTGAAAATACACTCAAATCACATAATGTATATATAGTATGAGAAGGACACATTTTTGAAAGGGCTAGTGGGACTTCAACGGAAGATTTTTTTGCACTGTTGGTTAAAATTTTAAGTATAGCTGGAGACTGCCAGTGGGGTGCAGTGCTAACCCCTACCCCTTTTTTGTTGTCTTTTTGAGACAGTCTCACTTTGAAGCTTAGGCTATCCTTGAACTCACTTTGTAGTTTAGGTTGGCATCAGATTTGCAGCAATACTCCTGCCTCAGTCTCCTGAGTGCTGGAATTAACAGGCATGCTCCACCACATAAGGCCTTGGGCCCCTATTTTATATCTAGTGTCCCGTCTCTCCACCCCTGTACCGGGGATCGAACTCAACCGTGCGCTTCCAAGGCAGGCGCTTCTGCCGCTGAGCTAAATCCCCAGCCCCCTTTTTTTATATCTAGACTAATTTTTAATATTACTATTACTCTAATTTTTTTTGATGGAAGATTTTTTTTTTTTGTACCGGGGATCGAACTCATGACTGCGCGCTTGCAAGGCAGGTGCTTATGCCACTGAGCTAAATCCCCAGCATATTGATGGAAGTTTTTTTTTTTTTTTTAAATAGAGTATCACTATATAGTTTAGGTTGTCCTTGAACTCACTATGTGTGTAGGCCAGGTTGGCCTCAAACTTTTAAGGATCCTCCCGCCTCAGCCTTCAAGTGCTGGGATTATAGGGATGTGCCACCATGCCCAGTATCATCTATATTTCTTTTTCTTTTTTTTTTTTTGGCGGTGGTGGGGATCAAACCCAGGGCCCTGTGCATGCAAGACAAGAACTCTACCACTGAGCCACATCCCCAGCCTTGTATCCTAAGGTCAGTTAAAGCTCCATTAGGGTTACATTTGGGGACCTAGTGCAGAGCCTCTCAGCTGTTCTAGTTTTTCTCTCTTAGTTGTGTCATTTGCCAGGATAGGTCCTGGTTCCTGATCCTGGAAACCCTTAATATTTGCTCTTAACTAACCCTCATTTTAGTGCAATGGACATTGGTTCACTCTTGTAATCTGGGGTCTAACATTCTCTGGGAGACTGGGTGATTCACTGGAGTTGCAGAATTTTTTCAGGGGATTCCCACCATTCTCTGGGTTTTGGCTAACCTGGGAGTGAAAGGGTCAAAATGTTGGCCCTCTTATCCCAGTCTTTTTTTTTTTAATGTTGCAATTTTTTTTTAAACTTCTAAATCATTTGTTTCATATGCATGACTCATAAACTCTAAACATATATGAATAAAAAATGAATGTAAGTGCTTTAAACATGGGGAAAATCCTATTACAATATATATATATATATTTATTGATTGTTTGGCTTTTCGAGACAGGGTCTCACTATGCAGTTCAGGCTGGCCTTGAGCTCACTTTGTAACTCAGGCTGGTCTTGAGCTTACAGTGATCCTCCTGCCTCAGCTTCCTGGGATTACAGACATGTGCTACCATAGCTGGCACTTACAATATATATTTTTAAATCAAATTTCTTATTTTTAAAACTGAAAAAATAAGAAAGTACATAGGAAACTATAGTGATTTCAGTATTCTCTTTTCAGACATAGGAGATATAGCTCGGTGACAAAACTGCCTACCTTGCAAGCACAAGGTCCTGAGTTTGATTCCTAGTACCACAAAAAACAAAACAAGCCAAATAAGCAAACAATAAATAAAAGAGCTGTCCATGTTTGCTCAGTGGTGGTATACCCCTGGGTTTGATCCTTATAAAAAAATGTTCTCTTTTCAATATGGCTTTTTAAAATTAATTTAATTTTCCCCCTAATTTTAAATAGTTTTATTGAAGACATTCCATTTCCACTTACAATACAGTGCTTACAAAGTGCAGTGTTATCTTTTCCCTGTATACATGTTCTATTGTTCAAGTATTGAGAATGCCCAGTACTTTGCAGCAATTAAACTTTAATAATTGCCACAGAATTTGCTACAAATTTAGATTCTTCAATTTTATTATTGTTGTGGGTGAATGCTAACTCATTGTATTTGGGGTTGACTTACTCAGCCTCTTCAGTGGTGAGCCCTGAGGAAGCACCAACAGAAGGAGGAGCTCCTCCACCAGGAAAACCCCCAGGCATTCCTCCAGGCACGCCACCTGCACTGCGGTACAGCTTGGTGATAACGGAATTGCACACTTTCTCCAGCTCCTATTGGTGTTCAAATTCTTCCTTCTCTGCAGTCTGTTTCTTATTCAGCCAAATGATGATTTCATTACACTTGTCAAGAATCTTCTGTTTATCTTCATCATTGATCTTGTCCTGCAGTTTCTCATCTTCAACAGTTGCTTTCATATTGAAAGCATAGGACTCCAGTGCATTCTTGGAGGATACTTTGTCATCTTAACTTCTCATCTTTAGCTTTGTACTTCTCTGCTTTTTGGACCATAAGCTTAATGTCTTCCTTGCTCAAATGGCCCTTATCGTCAGTGATGGTAACTTTGTTTTCTGCCTGTACTTTTGTCCACTGCAGAAATGTTGAGGATGCCATTGGCATCAATATCAAAAGTGACTTCAATCTGAGGAACACCATGGGGTGCAGGAAGAATGCCTGTTAGTTCAGACTTGCCAAGCAGGTTGTTATCCTTGCTCACAGCATGCCATGCTCACATTAATATACCTGAATGAGCACACCAGGCTGGTTGTCAGAGTAGGTAGTGAAGGTCTGTGTCTGCTTGGTAGGAATGGTAGTATTACACTTGATAAGGACTGTCATGACTCCACTAGCAGTTTCAGTACCAAGAGAAAGAGGAGTGACAGCAAATCTTGAACAGTTTCGGACTTATCTCCAGATAGAATGGCTGCCTGAACAGCTGTACTATAACAGCTTCATCAGGGTTGATATTCTTATTTAATTCTTTTCCACTGAAGAAGTCTTGTAGAAGCTTGTGGATCTTGGGGATATGAGTAGAACGACCCAGTAGGACAATGTCATGGATCTGTGACTTGTCAAGTTTAGCATCTTGAAGAGCCTTCTCCACAAGGGTCTAGAGTGCCACGAAATATGTCAGCATTCAGCTCTTCAAATTGAGCACGAATAATGGAGATATAGATGTTGATTCCTTTATAGAGGGAATCAATCTCAATTGGATGCTAGAAGAGAGGGTTCTTTTAGCTCGTTCACATGCAGTACAAAGATGGCAGACAACTCTCTTGTTCTCACTGATGTCCTTCTTATGCTTGTGTTTGAATTCAATAATAAAATGATTGACCATTCGGTTGTCAAAATCTTCATCTAAGTGGGTTTCTCCAGCTGTAGCTTTCACTTCAAAGATTCTATCTTCAATAGTGAGGACTGACACATCAAAAGTGCCACCTCCTAAAAAAAAATCAGCATATTTCTTTCAGCTGCAACCTTTTTGTCTAAGCCATAGGCAATAGCAGCAGCTGTTGGTTCACTGATAATTCTAAGTACATTAAGACCAGCAATGGTTCGAGCATCTTTGCCTGATGCTGAGAGTCATTAAGCTGGCACAGTAACCACAGCATTGGTAACAGTCTTCCCAAAGTAAGCTTCTGCAATTTCCTTCATCTTTGTCAGCATCATAGATGACACCTCCTCTGGATAGAAGCTCTTTGTCTCTCCTTTGTATTGTACTTGAACCTTGGGCCTTCCTGCATTGTATGCCATCATGAAGGGCCAATGCTTCATATCAGACTGGACAACAGCATCATCAAATCTACGTCCAATCAGATGCTTGGCATTGAAAACTGTGTTGGTGGGGTTCATTGTCACTTGATTTTTTGCAGCATCTCTAATTAGTTGTTTAGCATTGGTGAAAGCGATGTAACTTGGAGTGGTTCAATTTCCCCGATCATTGGATTATCTCCACTTTTCAATGCTGGAAGACACACAGGAGTAGATGGTGCCAAGATCAATGTCAATAGTAGATCCCTTTGACATGGTTGCTTGTTTATAGGCCTAGCTCTGTTGGTGAAAAAAAAAACACACACAAAAACCTACTAAGCTGCAGGTGTGTTCAATGAACCTTTTTAAAACATTTTATTTAAAGGAGAAAATAAAGTAAAACAGAAATAGGGGTAGAAACTACAGAATTTCAGAAAAAAATAAACAGTAAGAAATCACTAGTTGATAAATTACATATTGTCTTCTTAGACATAGTTCAAGTTACAAAATTAAAGCATACAAAGTGCACATTCAGTGAGGCTGCAAATATTTCTTTTCAATGATCCAATAAAAACTTAGCAACATGGTTATCAATCCTACACACTTAAAGATAAATGCACTTATATCTTTTAGAGTACTTTCTTTTCCTTCTTTTTGCTTTTTAAGTCTATTATCTGTTTAGTTATATCCTGTTTCAGCTTGCTCAGTACCTTACTGACCTGTGTTATTGTTATTTACTTTTTAATCACCTTATATTATTCTGTTGCTTTGTTTTTGAATTTCTCCTCATCCTTGCCCCATGGATCAGCTTTGGTGGAGTTGGGAGTTTTTTGGAGGTATTTTGTTACTTTGTTATCTACATTTTTTTTGAATGTAGCAAAATACAGCAGAACAAGACAGAATAAAGCCATCTGAGAGAGTGCAGTGAAATTGGCACAGAACCTCACAGCAGGTCACCAGGACAACAGCAATAGGCACAATAGTACATCCTTTCTTTTCACATTAGCTGTTCTTTCAGTTAGGTAGAGCAAAATGGGAGGAAATGTTGAACTTATAAAAACGGAATATTGAATAGAGCAGTACCATTAATCAGAACTGAGCAAAACAGTGATAAAAATATTTGCCTTCAAAGAGATGATAGAAGGAAATCCCCCTTACTTGCCACAATGCAAACATTCATCCTCCCAAGAGATACTCAGACCTCCAGCTCCCACTTGCTAACGGGCGAGGGAGGGGAATGGATTGATGTCTGATTCTTAGCCTATGTACCAGCAGGCCCCCAGCCGCTTACCAGGGCGGCGAGCTGGCTGCCCATTCTCTCAGCGCCCCAAGTTCCAACATAATTCAGAGCTCAGGAAATGCCACTAATTCTTACTCTGGAGTGGTGGTGGCCCATGAAGCCCCCAGCCGCTTACCAGGGCGACAAGTTGGCTGCCTGTTCTCCCAGTGCCCCAAGTTCCAACATGATGCAGAGCACAGGAAACGCTGATAGTTCTCTCCCTGGAGCGGCCGTGGCTTGTAAGGCCTAGCCACTTACCAGGGTGGTGAGCTGGTTGCCTGTTTTCCCAGAGCTCCAAGTTCCAACATGGTGCAGACCTAAGGAAACACCGATAGATCTTGCACTGGAATGGTGGTGGCCTGTGAGGCCCCCAGCTGCTTACCAGGGTGGCGAGCTGGCTGCCTGTTCTCCCAGGGCCCCAAGTTCCAACATGAGGCAGAGCTCAGGAAATGCTGATCCCCTTTTTTTATTTTAAAGAATAAACCCGAGCAAAATAAAACAGAATAAAGCCAATCAAAACAGAACAGTGTAAGTGATACAGGATTTCAAAACAAGATAATAGGAAATCAACAATGGCTACCATAATGCCTCTTGTCTTCAAAATAGCTGCCCATACCATCAGACATAGTAAAATCAAACAAAACAGAACAGAACAAATAAAAACAAAACAATGAACACAATACAGGACTTCAAAACAAGATAACACTGAATCCAAAATGGCTATCATAATATATTGTGCTGTCTTTGAAACAGCTGCTGATGCCATCAGATATAATAAAATCAAACAAGACAAAACAGAATAAAATAAAACCAAACAAAAGAATAAAAATAATACAGGACTTTAAAACAAGATAATTGGTAATTAACAATGGCTAACAACTTCAGAAGGAGATCCCCTATAGATGCTATATTGCATGTGGTTAGCATCTAAATAGATGCTCAGACTACTGGCTTTAGCCTTGCAAAGTCAATGAAGCACAAACACTATAAACATTTAAGCTGTATTTTACCTCAATAGCTATCATCTCAGCCTGTGTTTCTCCAGATCAGCTGTCCCTGGGGGGACATGGGTAACACCTTGGCTTTTCTTGTATCCTAGTCTATGTTCTGGAAGGAGCTGGCATTTGTTCTCCTTCCCACAGCCCACAAATGGTGCTCACTCATAGGAAGTGGCTGATTTCTTACTTTCCTCCCCACAGCCCGTGAATATCACTGACTCGCAGGAAGGGGCTGGGTTCTTGTTCTTCCCATAGCCTGTAAATGTCACCAACACACAGTGTCTGGGCTGGTGTCTGGTTCTCCCCCACATGGCCCAAGAATGGCTCAAATATGGCTTTAAATAGAGGTTAAGTGTTCATATTACTTGAAAAATCCAGATTCAATGCAGCCAATAGATTTATATTAATTATAACGTTTCCTTCCATTAGTAGTTTATTCAATGTGACTCACAGAAATCTTGGTCATCTTTTTAAGCTTTGGTTTCAGTACCCTGAATGTTGAACACTCAGATGATCAGTAATACCAGTATGGAAATGGGAACAGTAGTCTTTAAACTTAACTATTATAATCTTATATAGTATTTAATCTTAACTATTATAATCTTATCTGGACATTGGGCAGTTTGAAGTATGAAGCATGACTAGAGAATAGCTACTTTTTCTCTTAGTATTGGGACTCAGTGTCTTATCTGATGATAAGGTGATGGCTTACAATCTTTATTTTTGCCAATTAAATCTTTTATTTTATATTAAATTTTTTTGCTGAGGTTGTTGTTTTGAGACAGGGTTTCTCTGCGTAGTTCATGCTAACCTTAAACCCTTATGTAGCCCAGACTGGCTTTAGACTTGCAGTGATCCTCATGCCTCCATCACCAGAGTGCTTGGATTACAGGCATATGCCACCGTGCCTGGCAGCGTACCATTTTAATATACTGCTTGTTTTTTTAAAAAAATTGTCTTTTTTTTTTTTTTGGTTTTTGTAAATGATGTCTTGCTATGTAGCTCAAACTTGTGGGCATCCTTCTGCCTCAGCCATAGTTATAGATGTGTGCCACTACATCTGGCTTTATAAGTCATATTTTTGCAGAATGTTAGCAAGTAACAGTTAAAAGTTTCACAAGGAAAATTTAAAATCAAGCAACATGGAATTTTAGGATAATAATTATGATTACCGTGGAACCACTAGGGCTTTTTAATTGCTAAAGATACATTAAACTTTTTTTAGTATAAAACAACATCAGTAGGTTACTTTTAATTACAAAAATAGAAATATAACCCTTGCTCATGGATAGGAAAAACCAATATAGTGAAAATGGCCATATTCGCAAAATTGTTATACAGATTTAATGTAGTCCCAATCAAAATACCACTAACATACCTCACAGAACTAGAGAAAGCTTTCCTAAAATTCATCTGGAACCAGAAGAAACTTAGAATAGCAAAGGCAATCCTGAGCAACAAGGGCAAGGCAGGAAGAGGCATCATAATCCCTGACTTGAAATTATACTACAAAACTACTGTGATAAAATCAGTATGGTACTGGCAAAAAACAGATCTGAGTATCAGTGGAACAGTTTAGAAGATGCAGACACAAATACAAACATACTCAGCCACCTTATCTTTGACAAAGGGGCCAAATATGTTCACTAGAGGGAAGATTGTCTCTTTAATAAATGGTGCTGGAAAAACTGACTCACTATAAGCTGAAGACTAAAATTGGACCTATGTCTATTACCATGCAATAAACTACAGCGGAAATGGATCAAAGATCTAAATATTAAAATAGAAACACTAAATCTACTGGCAGAAAAAGGAGTTAGAAATTTAAAAGACATAAATGTAGGCAGAGACTTTATGAATAAAACCCAGACTATGTGGGAAATACTTCAAAGAATCAACAACTGGGATCTCATCTTTTGTACAACAAAAGAAATCACCAACAAAATGAAAGACAACCCTTAGAATGGAAACAGTTTCAGCCAGCTATCCCTCCGACAAAGAACTTTTGTCTCGAACAGATAGAGAACTGAGAAAAATCAGATTCTTGAATTCAAAGACCCAATCCAAAATTGTCATCTGAGATAATGTATACTTCTCAGTGAAGAAATACAAATGACAAATAAATATATGAAAAAATGTCCATCATCACTGATTATGTGAGAAATGAAGATTAAAACTACACTGAGATTCCACCTCACCCCAGAAAGAATGGCTACCATCAAGAAATCAACCAATAACAAATGCTGGAGACACTGTGAGGAAAAAGGAATGCTTCTCCACTGCTGGTGGGAGTGTAGACTGGTAAAATCACTGTGGAAATCAGTGTGGAGATTTCTCAAAAAACTAGGATTGGAGGTTCCATTCCACCCAGCTATTCCCCTTCTGGATATTTTCCCAGAAGAATTGAAAATACCATGCCACAGCGATATATGTGCACCTATGTTCATAGCAGCACAATTTATAATAGCTAAATCTTGGAAACAACCCAAATGCCCATCAACCAAGAAATGGATTAAAAAGATGTGGTATTTTTATACAGTGGAGCATTACTCAGCTATAAAGAAGGATAAACATGATGTTTTTTGAATGCAGCTTGAGACTCAAAAGTGCAATAAATCAAGCTCACATGTGTAAATATTGTAGTTTCCCTACTACAATATAGTAAAAAAACCTGAAAGAGTAATAATATCCTAAAGATACAATAGATATTGTGAAAATGAAAGGGAAAGAAAGTGCTCAAAGGAAAGAACAACTGGATAGGGGAAAGGAGAAAAAGAAGAAAGGAAAAATTATATATATATAATGTATTAGTGTTAATTTCCTATTGAAATTCTGTATCATTTCAACCTTTTGTTTTGACAATAAAAAAGAAAAATAAAAGAATTACATCAAAGCAAGAATAAAATCCACTAGGGCAAATGTTAAGTCTTATAACTTCCAGTGCACATGGTGGTAAAACATGAGTTCCAGAAGGCTTGGACTGCCTTACTTTTCTGGCTTTGCTAGTTACAGCCTTGTGACTTCTATCTTGGCCTGGCTTTGCTTAAGCTCTGCAGTTTACTTTAGCAGATGTTCCATGTTCCTGGCATTTCCAACTTTGTGGAGTGTCCACTACACTTTTGGGTTTATTCCCACAGCTTCATACATTGCTCTCTCAGGGGCTACTTACCTGACCTCCTTTTGAAATATGGAAGCCTCCTTAACCCCACAATTCTTTCACTCTGCAAAACCAGTATCCCATGGCAATGCTAAAGTCTTCTGTCAGTCTGAACAATAGTTAGGTGTCCTGGGGTCCTGGCTGCAGTGGCTTCTGTGTCCCTAGGTGGCTGAGCATAGTGAAATGAATCACAAAGAACCTATTCTCTAGGGCATCCTTCTTGAGCAAGAGATCCTAAGGACTCTCTTCTCAAATAAATGGTTGACACTTTTTTCATCCCTGAGCCTGAAGAAAGTGGGGTCTTGCTGATGTATGAGATGCACTTAAGGTATCTTTCTTTTTGTCCCTGTACAAAGTATTTGACTTCTTTTTAATAGTATTAATCCCTTCAGCAACTATACCTGCCTTGGCCCTAAAATTACACATAGTTTGTTGCAATTAATTTTTTCAAATGTTTTTGCTCTGGTTATTAGCCCATAATGCTCTGTATAAATCTGGTTAAAATCTGTCAGCATTGCCCATATCACAGCATGAATGTAGGGCTGCCTTGAAATTCTTTCAACCAAATTAATCAGTCAATTACTCTTTTTTTAAAAAATTTATTTTTATTTATTTTAAAGAGGGTAAAACAAAACAGAACAAAGCAGATCAGAAGAAAACAATGTGACACATTTCAAAGCAAGACAATAGGAAATCAACATTGGCTACCATAATTTCTCTTGTTTTTTTCTAAATACTTGTCTATATCTTCACACACAATGAATTCATACAAAACAAAATAGTATAAAACTGATCAAAACAGAGTAATGAAGGCATTAAAGGCCTTCAAAACCAGACAATAGGAAAATCAACAATGTTTCTTGTTCTCTTCAAAACAGACTAAAACCACTCTGAATACAGAATAAAAGAATTACTGGATTTCACAGCATGATGATATGGAATCAGCAATAGATACCATAATGACTCTTTTTCTTCAAAGTAGCTATTCATATCATCATGTATAATACAATCAATTCTCATAGATTGTTTAGGAGAAGTTCTAGGCATGTAAACCTATCCTTTCTGCATTAGAGGAAAAAACAAAGCAAAACAAAACAAATTACTAGAAAAACAAGAAACAAAACAACTCAAACAAATATATAACAATAATAAAGAGCCCAAAACAATAATAATATAGGCCTTCAGAAAAAGGTGGTAGAAACATAACTAAGGTTGTTATTTTACATAGTGATCTTCAAGAGTTTCTCACATCACCAGACACAAACATGTAAAATTGTTCCAATACTATGAATGTTAACTCTTTTGTTCCAAGAACTAATAGAATTTGTAGTACAATCATCTTAGCTATCCTAAGTGTGTATATAAAAATTTAGATATTTTTTCTTTTCCCTTCCTTTTTTTCCCTCCTTTTCCCTGAGATATTATTTTTTCCCCCTTTGAGCAGATTCTTACCCTTTTACAGTATTTATTGAGGATTTTGTATCTTATGTACTCTTACCATTTCTTACACTAGGAAGACAATATTGTATTTACACGTATGAGATTGATTTATTTCACTTATGAGTATGGTCTCAAGTTGCATCCAGTTACTTATAAATATCTCAGTATGGTCATTCTTTATAGCTGAGTAGTATTCCATTGTATAAAAGTACCACATTTTTTTTATCCATTCCTCAGTTTATAAGCATTTAGGTTGTTTCCAAGATCTGGATATTACAAATTGTGCTGCTATAAACATGGGTGCACATATATCACTGTGATATGATGTTTTCATTTCTTCTGGGAATATGCCTAGAAGTGGAATAGCTGTGTCAAATGGGACTTCCAATCCCAGCTTTTTGAGGAACCTCCAGACTGACCTCCACAGTGAATGCACCAGTCTACACTCCAACCAACAGTGCGGAAGTGTTCCTTTTTCCCTGCAGCCTCTCCAGCATTTGTTGTTGGTAGTCTTTTTTTTTTTTTTTATTCTGGCCATTCTTTCTGGAGTGAGATGGAATCTCAATGTGGTTTTGATTTGCATTTTTCTAATGACCAGTGATGCTCAACATTTTTTCATGTATTTATTTGCTATTTGTATTTCTTTATTTGAGAACTGTATATTCATCTCAGATGCCCATTTTTGGATTTGGTCTTTGAATTTCAGGGGTCTGATTTTTTAAATTCTTTATATGTTCTAGACAGAAGTCCTTTGTCTGAGGGATAGTTGACTAAGATTTTTTTTCAAAATTCAAGGGTTTCCTTTTTACTCTGTTGGAGATTTCTTTTGACATGCAAAAACATTTTAATAAGATGAGATCCCAGTTATTGATGCTGGGAAATATTTCCTATGTAGTTTTATTTTTGTTCATGAATTCTCTGCCAACACCTATGTCTTCAAGATTTCTACCTACTTTGTCTTCCAGCAGATTTAGTGTTTCTGTTTTAATATTTAGATCTTTGATCTATTTTGACTTTAGTTTAGTACATGGTAATAGGCATAGGTCTAGTTTTAGTTTTTTAGCATTTAGAGAGCCAGTTTTTCCAGCTTATTAAAGAGACTATCTTTCTTCCAGTGAATGTGTTTGGCCCTTTATCAAAGAGAAGGTGGCTGAGTGTGTTTGTAGTTGTAGTTGTATCTTCTAGTCTATTCCACTGATCTTCAGGTCTGTTTTTATTCCAGTACTGTGCTGATTTTATTACAGTAGCTTTGTAGTATAACTTCAAGTCAGGACTTGTGATGCCTCCTGCCTTGCCTTTGGTCCTCAGAATTGCCTTTGCTACTCTAGGTCTTTTCTGGTTCCAGATGGATTTTAGGAATGATTTCTCTAGATCTGTAAGGTATGTTAATGGTATTTTGATTGGGATTGCATTAAATCTGTATAACAATTTTGGGAGAATGGCCATTTTCATGATATTTGGTCTTCCTATCCACAAAAAAGAATGTCTTTCCATTTTCTGAGATCCTCTTCAATTTCTTTTGTCAAGGTATTATAATTTTCCCTGAATAGATCTTTTACTCCTTTGCTAGATTTATTCCTACATATTTCATTTTTTTGGATGCTATTGTGAAAGATGTGGCTTCTCTTATTTCTTTCTCAATGAGTTTGTTGTTTGCGTATAGGAATGTTATTGATTTTTGAGTTGTTAACTTTGTATATAGCTACATTACTGAATTTAGTTATTATATCTAGGAGTCTTTTAATGGACTTTTGGGGATCTTCTATGTAGAGTATCGTGTCATCTGCAAATAATAATTTAACTTCTTTTCCTATCCTTACTCCTTTTATTTTTCTCTCTTGTCTAATTGCTCTGGCTAGTATTTCCAGCACTATATTAAATAGAAGTGGTGATAATGGACATCCTTGTCTTGTGCCTGATTTTAAAGTAAAGGCTTTGAGTTTTTGGCCATTTAATATGATGCTGGCTGTTGATTTGTCATGGATGACTTTTGTCATATTGAGGTAAAGATCATCTATCCCGATTTTCTGTAGTGTTCTTATCATGAATGAGTGTTGAACCTTATCAAAAGTTTTTTCTGAACCTATAGAAATAATCATGTGATTCTTATTTTTGGCTGTGTTGGTATGGTGGATTACATTTATTGATATGCATATGTTGAACCATCCCTGCATTCCTGGGATGAATCCCACTGGGTCATGGTGTATAATCTTCTTGATGATTTGCTGCATTCTGTTTGCCAATATTTTATCGACAATTTTTGCATCTTCCTCATTAGGGAGATTGGCCTGTAGTTCTCTTTTTGGTTGGATCTTTCTCTGGTTTTGGTATTAGAGTAATACTTGCTTCCAGAAATGAGTTAGGGGGAATTGCTTCCCTTTCAATTTCATTGAAGAGTTTGAAGAGTGTCAGCATTAAATCTTCCTTGAATTTCTTGTAGAATTCCACAGTGAATCCATTTGGACCTGGGCTTTTTTTTTTGTTAATAAGGTTTTAATTACATTTTTAATTTCATTAATTGAAATTGGGTTATTCAGCAGATTTACATCTTTTTGATGTAATGGAATCTGTCCATTTTTTCTGTTATCAAACCTATAAGAATAGAGGTTTTTGAAGTAGGTATTGATGATTTTCTGCATTTCCACAGGATCTGTAGTGATTCTGCCCTTTCCATTCCTTATTGCATGAATTTGAGTTGTTTCTTTTTTCAGTAAGGTTGGCTAGGGGGGCTTATCGATTTTATTTATTCTTCCAAAGAACCAACTGTTTGATTCTTTGATTCTTTGTATTGTTTTCTTAGTCCCTATTGCATTGATTTCTGCTATGATCTTTATAATTTCTACCCTTCTTTTGGCTTTTGGCTTGACTTGCTCTTCTTTTTCTAGACATTGAGGTGTAGCATCAGATTGTTTATTTGTTTTCATTCTGTTTTCCTGATGTGTGAATTCACTGAAATAAATTTTCCTCTGAGGACTGCTTTCATGGTATCCCACAGGTTCTGGTAAGTTGCATTTGTATTTTCATTTGCTTGTAGATATTATTTAATTTCTTCTTTAATTTCCTAAGTGTCCCACTGATTGCTCAGGAGTGTATTATTCAATTTCCATGTGTTTGTGGATTCTTTGCAGTTTCTTTTGTCATTAATTTCTAGTTTCATGGTGCTATGGTCCTTTAACATGCATTGGATAATTTCAATTCTTTTGCACTTACTTAAGCAAGTTCTGTGGGCTAGTATATGGTCTATTTTAGAGAATGTCCCATGTGCTGCTGAGAAGACTGTATTTTCTGATGTTGTTGGGTGGAACACTGTACACATCCACTAAGTCCATTTGTTCACAGGTGTGATTCAGTTCTGTTATTTCTTTGCTGATTTTCTGTCTTTTGATCTGTCTCTTTGTGTCAATGTAGTGTCAAGGTCTCAAGTTATAATTGTGTTATTGCTCATTTGATTTTTCATTTTTGTTAATATTTGTTTTATTTTGCTAATATGTTTTATGTATGGCTTAGATTTTCTTCTATGTCTATGTCTCCTAGGCTTTCTTGGGATTAGCTGGAGGTTTGAGATTGTGTTTTGCTCTTACATTTTGTCATTTTCCTATATTCCCTTAGGGAAGCTGAATGCAAGGTCTCAATTGTTTCTTGGTTGAGAATATCTATCCCTACTGCAGGGGGTTTCCCTAATTGAGTGGAGGTTGTTAGGCAAGCCTTACCAGGTGATTCCCAGCCCCTCATGGTCACTGGGCATGGCCCAACTAGGCCAGGAGGGACCTTTATGTGTATCCTCTGATGATAGGGGATGATGGGTAGGGCTGTACCAGGCTCTGAGTGACATACTGTGCCTGCAAGCCTGCGGGGATCACTGTTCACCCTTGGAGACTCACTCCAAGACCCCAGACCACTCAAGGGTCACTGAGTGGGGCTCAAATAGGCCAGGAGGGACCTTCCCAGGGGTTCTCCAGTGATGGGGGATGCTGGGCAGGGTCCTACCAGGCTCTGAGCAATGTTCCAATGCTCCACTGTGTGATGGAACTTTCTGTGTGAATTTTCTTCTTTTAGTACTTGAAGCACTTCATTTCTCCCAGAAGGTGGCTTAATTTTTGATTGGTCTTATTTTCCATGGAAGGATAGAGGTTTGAGTAACCTTCAGATATATAAGCCTTTTTTTATTTTAAAGGGAGCAAAACAGAACAATAAAATGGAACAAAACAAAACAGTATTAGGACAGTAGGAAATTCACAATCATTATTATATTACACATTGTTATCCTCTAAATAGTTGCCCAGATCACTGGCCCCAGGCCTGCAAAGTTGATCGAATGACATAAATGTCAGGTTACTTCCCCATGCCAGTTATTATCATCTCAGCCTGTGTCATGTTTGGTTGCTCACAGGTGGGGACAGGTGGAAAGCAGAGACTGTTTCCTTGCTGTTTTTCCCTAGCCAAAAGGGTCTCTTCTGGCACATAGGAAGGCTTCTTGGCTTCCCTGCTGCTTCTCACCAGCACACAGGGAGGCTGCATAGCCTCCTTGCCACTTCTTCCCAGCCAATGGAGCCTCCACCAGGGCACAGGGTATGGGAACCACATTTCTTACTTGCTGTTTCTCTCTGGCAATCAGTAGGGCCTCTGCCAGGACATGGTGGGTGGAGGCCACATTGAGCCTCTACTGCTTTTCAGGTCCTGTCAGCATACAGTTGGTGGGAACTGCAATTTCTTCTGTTTCTCCCCAGTGACTGGCAGGTCCTCCCTCTGCTGGTACATGGGGGATGGGGCCACACTGCTTCCCCACTGTCCTTCCCTGTCCAGCAGGTTCATCACTCCTGGTCTTTTTATTTTTGATGAATTATTAAATTATCTCTCTCTATGGTCTCCAAGCCTCAGTTCAGATCCTTCCCATGTCCATGGGACCCATCTCTTTCCTTCTCTTCCTCATGCTGCTACAATCCAGGGTCTTGACACCAAAACCAGGAGAAGCTTTTTCTTTGCTGGTCACCACTCCACCATTTTCCTGGAAGTCCAGATATATAACCTTTTTTTTTTTTTGTACCAGGGGTTGAACTTATAACCTCACACTTGCCAGGCAGGTGCTTAAGACACTGAGCTAAATCCCCGGCCCCAGATATATAACTTTTATGGAGATAATAAACCTGTCTTTGTGTTTCTATTTCCTGGAAAAATAGTCTGTCTTTTTAGAAAAATTTATGACCTTATTAGAGATGGTAGAGGGAATTTTGAAATGCTAGTAGAATGATGATATGAAGAGTTTTCCTGTGGAAACCATTAGCAAGTCCCAAGAAAATGAAGCAGCCTAGACATGATCATATTTTTATAATTTTTTTTGGGGGAAATGGACAACCATTGTGTGCAAAAATTTCATCACTTCTTAAAGACAAAGACTGGAGTTGAGTAAAGAAAAAAAAAAGGATTTACATGAAATCACAAGGATAAACAGCAGGTATTTTATGGAAGAAGAAAAGGAAGCCAAATTGGGAAAGTTGCTGATGTTGTTCATATCTAGGTCAGACATCTGAGTCTACCTAATTCCTTCATATTGTCAAAATGCCATACCCTTTCCTTTTCCCTGTTGTCTATTCCTTACAGGGATAAAGGGAATGGACCCACGCTTTTTATAATTCTCCCAACAGAAACAGAGAAAATAAAGCTCTACCGCATCCATTAACCTCCAACACAGATGGGGTGTAAGCTATTCTTTATTCTGATATGTATACTTTATCTCAAGTTCATTTTCATTCAGACATCTTATTCTGGCTCTCTAATTAATTTTCATCTTCTCTACAAATCTGATTTCTTTTTCCTTGACTAGTGAATTCAAGGCCAGTCTGGACTACATAGCAAGACCTTGTTTAAAAACCCAAATGAACATGTATATAAACAAAAATCCCAGTTGCTTTGAGTCTTGGATTTATTTCTTCAAAAATTCACTTATGTGTACCTTATTTTCTTCAAATTTAAAACACAGTTAATAATATGTAACTCACAGGAAGTTCCAGGTGAGATAATACATATAAGTGTTTAGCAGAAGTTCATCATTATTACTAGAGGGCATTAGCTGATGGGTTTATCTGGGTGAATAGATATCATGAGGTGGAAATTAGCATTACATCAATACTTTCTGAGAAAGTACACAAAGATAATAGTGGTTGTCTTAGAAAGGAGACCCTTTATATCATTTTGAATTACCTGGTGAGTCAGTATATGTATAAGAACATTAAATGATGTTGACTTGTAGGAGAGATGGATCAAACTGGGTATACAGATTGGAAAGCTTGCTTCCTGTGGGCAGCTAGTGCAGGCAAGAGAGACACAGTGAGTACCATCCTTGCATACCACTGCCACCACTGGAAAGCTGGCTTGCTGTGGGCAGGCAGTGAGGGAAGGGAGACACAGTCAGACCCACCCTTGTGCACCTGTTCCCTGTGCTGGAAAGTTTGCCTCATTTAGGTAACAGGGCAGGCAGGGAGAAATAGCCAGATACACCTCGTGTGCCTGCAGGCTGCCATTGAAGACCTTTGCTTCCTTCAGGCACCCAGGACCCACTGGGAGAATCAGACAAACACACCCCCATGTGCCTGACACCATCAGGGGAGTCCTGGGTAGATATGCATGCTGAAAGAAGAAACAACCTTGCCACCACACACTGCTGGCCATCAGGGAAGCCTCAGTGTAGCTACACCCCACACTCTGCTACCTTCCTAAGAACCTGCATTCAGAGAAACCCAGGTGCCTGTCCCATTCCCCTACACTGTGAAGGGGCAGGCAACATGAGAAGTGCCTGGGACCCCACAACTAGCTTATTGGAAGGAACCCAGGAAAATGTCAAGATGAAGGAGCAAAAGGCAATCTCACACCTCCAGCCCACACAGTACAAGTCTGGGAGATATAGTCATGGAAGAAAATGGAAGTCATACACCTGAAATCTCTGAGCAGATAGCAACTGAAGTAAAGAAATAACTTCATGAGACTGTAAAAGTAATCATACCAGAAATAATGTGTCAGGTAAAAGAAGAAATCACAAACATAATGAAAGAACTGCTCAACATATCTAAAGAAGACACAGATAAAAAATAGCAGCATAGGAAAATGAACAATATAGGAAGGAATTACAATGCATGAAACAAATTCAAAGAGATATCTAGGAAATTAAAAAGTCTATCAAAATCTGGCAAAACCACTTGAAAGAGACTGAGGATAGACTTTCAGACCTTGAAGACAGGATTATAGCTGGTGATTGTGAAAGGAAAGATCTCTTAAAAATAATAAGGAATCAGGAAATTATAATTTAATGACTGCATGATCATGCAAAGAAAAATAATTTAAGAGCAATAGGTATTAGTGAAAAAGCAGGGGTCAACACAAATGACATAAAAAGGCAATTTACAGAAGTAATACAGAAAACCTCCCAAACATGAGAAAAGGATCTGGCATATAGATAAGTGAGGCAGAGAACTCCAACTAGCCATAACCAAAACACTCTACAGCCAGACATATAATAATCAAGATCCTAGAAATTCAGTGCAAGAACAGAGTATTAAAAGCTGTTAGAGGAACTTAAGGCACTGGGAAAGAAAGCAGCCTGCTCGCCTCCCTAGTAAGCAGCCATAGTTCAAGCAAGAGGCAGGTGCCCCATAGTAAGCAGCCATAGTTCGACAAGAGGCAGGGGGAGAACCAGCCTGAGTCTCACAAGATCCTGCCATGTTGGAACTTAGGGTGCTGGGAAAGAAAGCAACCTGCTAACCTCCCTGGTAAGCAGCCATGAGCCTACCAGCATGCATGCTGAAAATCAAATATCCCATTTTCCCTCCCACTAGCAATTGGGAGCCAGAGGTCTGAGCATCTTTTGGGAGGTTGACCATATGCAATATAGTAAATATGGGGGATTTCATTCTTTCATCTCTTTGAAAGTAAATATTATTATCACTGTTTTGCTTTGTTCTGATTAATTGTATTACTCTATTCAATATTCTGTTTTGATAAGTTCTATAATGTTCTGTATTTGGTTTGGTTTTGCTATACCTGATTGAAAGGACAACTATTGTGACAATAACGAGATATACTATCATACCTGTTATTGTTATCCCAGTAACCTGCTGTGACATTTTGTACCAATTTCACTTCACTGTCTCAATTGGCTTTGTTCTGTCTTGTTATGTTGTATTTTACTACCTTCAAAATAATACAAAAATGAATAAAATAAAATAAAATATCTGTGAGGGCCAAAAAAAAAAAAGCTGTTAGAGAAAAGAAACAGATCACCTATAAAGGAAAACCCATCAGAATCACAACAGACTTGTCAACACAAACCTTCAAGTCAAAACGAGTTTGGAGTGAAGTAGGTCACACCCTTCCAACCCAGACTGACGTACTGGCAACACTATCTTTCAAAGTTGATGGAAAAATAAGATACTTATATGACAAAGAGCAACTGAAGGAATTCATGACCACCAAACCAACTGTACAGAGAGTGATGAAAGATATTCTAGAGAGAGATAAAGATGACCTTGGTTTCAGGAACAGCAGCAGAGGGGGATTGCTAACAAAACAGGCAATTTAATGAAGAGGAAAAGTAAAGGCCCAACAGCAGGAGAATAGCATGGCAGAGATGAACCAATGTATGCTAGTTGTACCCATTAATGTAGATGGCCTCAATTCACCAATAAAAAGAAATGGAGAGTGAATCAAGAAATAAGACCTATCAATATGCTGTATACAAGAAACACATTTAACTTGAAAGGAAATTCATAGACTGAAAAATCAAAGGATAGAAAACAATCATCTCACACAATAGAAGACCAGGAAAAAGCAAGAGTAACTTTCCCATCAACTGCAGAATGGATAAGAATGATACAATGGAAAGCCACTCAGCCATAAAGTAGGCTAACTTCAAGGCACTTGGAGATAAATGGATGCAACTGGCAATCATGCTCATGGGTAAAATAGTTCAGACTTATGTGAGTGAACAATGAATTGTCTCTTTAGCATAAAAAACTGAAGGAGTTAGTGGGATCCAGAAAGCACAATAGATATTATGAAAGTGATAGGGGAAGAAATGCCTAAAAAGGGAAAGTGGCAACCACTGTTAATTTCCTATTATCTTGTTTTGAATTTTTGTATCATTTTCATAATTTTGTTTAGTTTTATTCCATTTTGTTAGATTTGACTGTGTCTGATGTATGGGTAGCCATTTTGAAGATAATGGGATGTATTATGGTAACCATTATTGATTTCCTATG
Source organism: Hydrochoerus hydrochaeris (assembly GCA_004027455.1). Lineage (NCBI taxonomy): Eukaryota > Metazoa > Chordata > Mammalia > Rodentia > Hydrochaeridae > Hydrochoerus > Hydrochoerus hydrochaeris. Next base: position 73,228 of record PVLA01007921.1, on the reverse strand, counting down.
ATATTATTTTGAAATCTTGTAATATTTTCATTATTTTGTTTTGATTGGTTTTATTCTGATTTGTTTTGTTTGCTTATATTGTGTTTGATGGTATGGACAGCTATTCTGAAGAAAATGAGAGATATTATGGTAGTCAATGTTGCTTTCCTGTTGTCTTGTTTTGAATTCCTTTATCATTTTCATTGCTCTGTTCTGATTTGCTTTATTGTTTTATTTTATTCTCTTTAAAATAAAAATTTAAAAACTGAGCATATGTTATTTATAATATTTGTTTAGGATGTATAATACTTGTTTAGGACAACTAATTGGTCCAGTTATCCTTCCTTCACCAATTAGGTAAACTTCCTTAGACTTCCTTAGAATTAGGTAAATTAGTTAAAAAAAAAATCTCTATTACATGATTTTCATGCAAGTTTTAAGATAGTCAATGGAAAATTGTTATGAGAAAGGGAAAAAAAGCCTAAAAATTGGTTACATTCAGTGACATAAAAGACAGTCATTATGCCTAAAGCATGAAACCCGAGACTATGAGAGTAAAGCAATGTGTCTGCAAATGTGTGTGCCATTTTAGGAATCTGGTTTTCACAGGCAAGTGTGATGAAAAGATAATAAGCAAGGAATTTGGATATGTAGGCAAAAGTGGTTAAGGTTTTGGATTGTGGAATCTTATTTGGATAGGGAGAGAAGTAAAGATGGAAGGAGGTTGAAAGAAATATAGTAAAAATGACAATAAAAAACAATGTCTCAGTGGGATCTAAAAAGGAGTACTAGGAGCAACTGAGCAAGTGACTTGAAAGAATAAGACACTGACAAGAAAATTCCAGTCCTTTAATTCCCTCCAGATCCCCTAACTTGCCATTTTAAGATAAATCTATGTACCTTGTTTCTATTACTTGGGGTTATATCTTTTTAGAGCCAGAGACATCTATATTTCATTTTTTGTTACTTTCCCCCCTATTATCTTGATTACATCTGGAAACCATGCCCTTTTCCTGCACTGAGAATTAATTGTGTTTTTAAAAAAAATTTTAAATTATTTTAAAAATTGTGTCACTTAATAATGTAAATATCTTTTCCCTATTTCTTTTTTTTTAAAATTTTATTAAAAGATGAATAAAAAGCAAAACAGAAAAAAGGATAGAAACAATACAGAATTTCAGAAAAAAAACAGTAAGAAATCACTAGTTGATAAATTACATATTATCTTCTTAGACATAGTTGTTCAAGTTATAAAATTAAAGCATACAAAGTGGACATTCAAACAGTGAGGTTGCAAACAGTTCTGTTCAATGATCCAATAAAAACTCAGCAACATGGTTATCAATCCTACATACTTAAACATACATGCAGTTATATTCTTTAGAGCACTTTCTTTTCCTTTTTTTACTTTTTAAGTCCCATTATCTGTTTAGTTATATCCTATTTCAGGTTGCTCAGTACCTTACTGATCTATTTTGTTGTTGTTATTTACTTTTTAATCACCTTATATTATTCTGTTGCTTTGTTTTGTGAGTTTTTCCTCATCCATGATCCATGGATCAGCTTTAGTGGAGTTGGGAGTTTTTTGGAGGTATTTTGTTACTTTGTTATCTATTTTTTTTTATTTTGAAGGTAGCAAAATACAGCAGAACAAGACAGAATAAAGCCATCTGAGAGAGTGCAGTGAAATTGGCACAGAACCTCACAGCAGGTCACCAGGACAACGGCAATAGGCACAATAGTACATTCCGTTTTTTTCACATTAGCTGTTCTTTCAATCAGGTAGAGCAAAATGGAAGGAAACATTGAACTTATAAAAACAGAATATTGAATAGAGCAGTACCATTAATCAGAACTGAGCAAAACAGTGATAAAAATATTTGCCTTCAAAGAGATGATAGAAGGAAATCCCCCTTACTTGCCACACTGCATACATTCATCCTCCCAAGAGATACTCAGACCTCTAGCTCCCACTTGCTAACGAGGGTGGGGGGTAGGGAGGTGGAATGGATGTTTAATTCTTAGCCTGTGCACCGGCAGGCCCACAGCTGCTTACCAGAGCAGTGAGCTGGCTGCTTGTTTTCCCAGTGTCCCAAGTTCCAACATGGTGCAGAGCTCAGGAAATGCTGATAGTTCTCACCCTGGAATGGCCATGGCTTGTAAGGCCCCAACCACTTACCAGGGTAGTGAGCTGGCTGCCTGTTCTCCCAGTGCCCCAAGTTCCAACATGGTGCAGACCTAAGGAAACACCAATAGTTCTCACCCTGGAATGGCCATGGCTTGTAAGGCCCCAACCACTTAACAGGGTGGTGAGCTGGCTGCTTGCTTTCCCAGCACCCCAAGTTCCAACATGGTGCAGACCTCAGGAAACACCAATAGTTCTCACCCTGGGGCGGCCACAGCTTGTAAGGCCCCAGCTACTTACCAGCTTTGCACTATTTCTTAAGAGCCAGATTCTGTAGGTCTGGTTGGCCAAAAATCTTCATTTGTAAACCTTTTACATCGTTCTAGTATCAGTGGATCATGTAACAGATCTTGAAAATCATACTGATATAGTTCAAATAAAAAATTAGAATTTTATTTTGATACTGGGGATTGAAGTAATGGACACATGCATAATAAATGTATGCTCTACTACTAGCTTTTCTTTCTTTCTTTCTTTTTTTTTTTTAAAGTTGGCCGAGCTGAACTCATTGACTCAATCAATCCTCCTTTCCTAGTCTCCTAAGTAGTTGGATTTATAGCTGTTCACTACTGTGCTCATATTTTGCCATTTAAAAAGCCTTCAAAGATGATCTGATAGAGGCAAAATTTCAGAATCTTTTAATTGGGCTTAATTTATCTTTTCTTTCTTAATTGCCTCCTTCCTTTTCTGGTTGAACTATTTACTGGTTCAACATCAATGACAGGAGGACTAATTGGAACTCATCTAGCAGTGGCCTAATTGGTTTCTTGAGATCCAGGAATGAGTGGTTTGGGCTCCTGCCATTTCTTTAACTGACCTTCACTTTCCCAAAACAAGTTCTGTCTTTATGTAGTGAAGGATGTCTCTCATCCTGTCCTTGCCCACTTTACAGACTTTAGGTCTAAGGATTTTATTTTTTCACTTCTGAGATTCTATTTGAGGCTGTGAGCTTTTACCTTCATTCCTGTACTCCTTACAGTCACTCATAACCTCCCTTTCCTTGTCTGAAGACCTGGTCACTTTGGCTTAAGAATCTGCAAATGGTCCCCACTCGGAATTACTACCTTGCTCTCTCATTCTTTTCAATAATCATCCACTCATTTTTAAACTATTATTTATGGAATCTTTATAGGTTTTAGGCCTAATATTAGGCATATGATTTTGATCTCTACCCAGCTACAACGGGGAAAACTGAAATGGAGGCAGTAGTCAATAGCTATGCTGTCCCCCTCAGTGGGGCATGCCCTAGGATGAGCTGGCCCGATAGTCTATGCAGAGCTCCTTTACCTCTTGGTTCTTGAGGTTGTAGATGATGGGGTTGACCATGGGAGTAAGTACAGTGTAGAGGAGAGAAGGTTTTTCGGAGCAAGGGAACATGAGGTCTGTTGGGGCCACCTAGACTACAATGAGGGTACCATAAAACACTTCAACCACACTAAGGTGTGAAAAGCAGGTGGAGAAGGCTTTTTGCCTTCCCTGTCCTGATGTATTTGCAGTACAGCCCTTGGTATGACGGCATAGGATGTCACAATCAACAGAAAGGGGGCCAGGGTCAGGAAGCCCGATATACTGACTCCAGTTCCCCACATGATCCTTGCATCCCCACAGAACATCTCTAAAACTGGAGCAAAGTCACAGAAGTAATGGTTAATCTCCCTACTGCCAGGACAGAGGAACAGAAGCGTTGCCAGGGCCAGAGTTAAGGCAGAGAAGAAGAAGCCACTGAGCCAAGCACCAGCAGCCAGGCAGTTGCAAAACCAGGAACTCATGAAGACAGGGTAGTGAAGAGGATGGCAGATGGCCAAGTAGTGGTCACAGGACATGGCAGAGAGCAGGAGGTATTCAGCTGCAGCTAGTGAAGCAAACATAGAATTCAATGATGCAGCTGATCAGTGAAATGAATTCTCTCCCTTCCAGGAAACTCTGTAATAGTCAAGGCATGATGTTGGAGGTATACCCAATGTCTAGCAGGGAAAAGTGGCAGAGGAAGAAGTACATGGGTGTTTGGAGTGTCCGACTGTAGGCCACTGCCAGCTGGGTGAGGATATTGCTCCCAACGGTTACCAAATAGATGGCTAGAAAGAGGGTGAAGGAGAGGAAGCCCAGGTGTTGTAGCTCTCCAAAGCCCAGGAGGATCAGCCAGGTGGTCTGGTTCTCACTGTCACCATTGGACTGTTTCCTCATTTAGATCTGTGCCCAAGGGAAAAGAGAAAAGTCACAAATATTAACCAACATCCTGTTATGGCCATTGGTTTATTCCACCACTTTGGTTATACACCATAGCAAGCATTAGTGGTGATAAACCTTACTGTTTCCTTTTTATAGAAGAGAAACTAAGATCCACTGAGTTTAAGCTAATTACTCAAGGTCACTAAGGTGAATATTTTTCCTAGACTGTATTAAGAAATTAATATATTATAATCATACCCTTTTAATCTTCTAGGTTATTTAAGTAATAGGAAAAGGGGATACTTTTCTTTGAAATTTACAAGTACAATCTGCATATACATGATTTTGAGAATAACTTAATATGTTAATGTCAAGATATTCTAATACCATTATTTTAAATGTAAAGAAATGGATCCTAATAAAACTAAAATAACCTACAGGCTATGAAGTTGCTCTTTTTTTCTGTTTAAATAAATATGCACAATTATGTTTCAACAAGTAAGACAAATTCTACAAATATGAAAGCTGAATTTGCAATGTGCCACATCTAGAATGCCCAGGAGGTGAATTAGACAAATGTAGTCATCCTAATTAAACAACCAGGTAACATCGAACAAGTTGGTTTGCAGCATCACAACTGTCTTCTTTTTCTTCTTCTTCTTTTTTTTTTTTAATTTTTAAGACATTTCTGTCGGTACCAGGGATTGAACTCACGACCGTATGCTTGCAAGGCAGGTGCTTATGCTGCTGAGCTAAATCCCCAGCCCCTCATGTAAGTTTCTTTTCTCTTGATGCCAGAGGTCCCATTTTGCCTCCAGTCTCTTGTGTTTTGTGTGTGACCCACCACAGAATGGGAACTTTTTGGACCCCCACTGACTGCTGTAAATAGCTTTATCTCCCAAACCTTCCTTGCCAAAAGGAGTATCTTGGGGTTGTCTTTCTAGATGTGAAGGTTTACCATAGCTTTGTTGCTAACACACAATCTTTGGTAAACTAGGTAACCAACTGCAGCTGTCTCAGCAGAGACAACAACTGTTACAATCTGTTCTGATCTGCTTAGATCTGTCCTCTTTTGTTTTATTCTCTTTAAAACAAAAACAAAAACAAAAACAGTCTGTTCAACTGGAAGCCGGAGGCCTCAGTGAGCACGATTCTCGGGAGCTCTGAGATACCTTGAGTGAATGCAGGCACCATCACGACCATGGGGGCAATCACTCTAGCTCTGGGGTGGTGGCAGAGAGATACCATGCTCCCTGGGGAACCTGGTGGTCACCTTGGCCATGCTGTGAGCCCCACTGAGGGGGTCTGAAGTCAAGATTTGAATCTGAGTTTGCTTGATTCCAAAGCTTCTACACAGTATTCTGTTTAAAGTGCTGAGTGATAGAGTGATAGAAATGTCACAATTGGCTGAGTGTGGTGGCATATGCCTGTATTCCCACTCCTAGGGAGGCTGAGGCAGGAGGATCCCTGTGAGTTCTAGGCCAACACAGTGGACTACACAGTGAATCCAAGGCCATCTTGATTACATAGCAAGACCCTGTCTCAAAAAAAAAAGGTAGAATTGGAGAGCATCACAGCATTCTTCCTGTCAGCACCCTTCCTGTGTACTATGATCTTGGCTGAGCACCCAGGGAAGAACAGATATGATAAGCTGTCTGGCAGTAGGGAGGTAGTTCTACTCTGACATCAGATACAGCCTTGAGTCAGCCACTCATTTCTGCCTATTTCCCCTTCCAAGAAAGTCTGATTTATAAACCCAGATAGCAATGTGTACAAACCTACTGTGTGAGAGACCTGACTTATCCCAGGTCCCATTCCTCTCTGAAGTTATTATTATTATTATTTTTTTTTGGTGCTGGGAATCAAACTCGCGACCTCACGTTTGCCAAGCAGGCACTTTCGCTGCTGAGCTAAACCCTCGGCCCCTCTGAAGTCATTCTTGAACAAGTTGCCTAGGGCCTACTGGAAAAGTCATCTCTAAAATTTGTTCTGTCTGAGGTCAGTTGGAAGCTGAAAATTTTTTATTCTCTTGCCTTATATAGTCTCCATTCAAGTTAAATAATCTACCTTGCATAAATGTAGGTTCTTTTGAAATTTCTAGTCTGATGTTAAGTTTCCTTCTCTTCAAAACTGCAGTGTTATATTAATACCAAGTACATAGGAAGACTTTGATAAGTATTTGTGGAAGGAATAAATAAATGAATGAATGAGTTAATTACAATAATGTTCCTAATAGTGAATTAATAGGGGAAAATTATAGCATAAAACAATTAATACCTGGGCTGGAGAAAGCACTATTTAAATGACTACTAAGAGGGAAGAAATTTCTAGTTCTTCCCATAACAGAGAATGTTGGAAAATTACCATTCAGAGATTGAGATGAAACTATGGTTAAAATTTGAGATGCACCAGGGTGTGGATCACATCCCTGTAAACCCAGCACTGTGGGAAGCTGAGGCAGGTGGATTGCATGTTTGAGCCCAGCCGGGCAATTTAGTAAGACTTTGTCTTAGTATAAAAAATAATAATAATAAAAAAGAGCTGGGTATGTAACTTATTGTGAAGACCTTGGGCGTACTTCTTCACTGCTACAGGGCTGGGGTGGTAGCGGTGGTGGATTGAGATGGAAGTCAAAAAGGGATGTGTGTGTGTGTGTGTGTGTGTACGATAGGAGGAAGAAATCACAAAGTCCGACATTATGCAGAGTCACTACTTCTGAAGTTAAAAATTATGGCATTCTACATTTTTGGATGATAGTAAGAACAGAGTTTTTTGGTTCCTGTCCTGGCCTTATCTTTTCCTCTGTTTTGGGCTTATATCATGCATTCATACATCAGTCACGTGGTGGCACAGAGACAGAGCAATCTGAATGCTTTCACATGTATTTGAACATATTTTATCCTCTATTAACTTATGACTTCTTAAAGGGGCTGGAAAAGACTTGAGTTGAGAGTAAAATAGGACACTTGATGTAGCAGAGTGATGGAACAAAGGAAGAAATTGGTAAAACCAACAAATAAACCAACTGACTCCGAATCTTCCAAATCTAAATCCTGAACTAATTTCTTTGACCAAAAGTTACCATTGTCTTTATTAACTAGTGAATTTGACCACTCAGCCTTGGTCCCTGGTGAAATACTTAAAAAGAATCTTTTTTCAGTACTCAGATTGAACCTAGGCCTACACTCTGAAGCACATCTTCAAGTCCCCCTTTAAAAATATTTTGTTTTACTTGATGTGGTGGCACATGCCTATAATCTCAGCACTTGGCAGGAGAAGTGCTGTGAGTTTGAGGCCAACCCAAGCTACAGGATGAGTTCAAGGCCAGTGAGATCCTGTCTCAAAAAACCAAAAATTTTTTTGTTTTGTTTTGAGACAGGATCTTACAAACCATTAAGTTGCTCAAGCTGGGCTTGAACTTGCAATTCTCCTAAATTTCTCAGAGTAGAGGAATTAAGGTGTTTGGTGAAATTCTTAAGCAGATGTTTTATATAATAGTTGGAGGTCTTATAATGTACGGTCAGGATCTTTGTAATGCTAATAATAATGTGAAACTTCTGAGAGCATTAGTAAATAAATAGTCAGGAGAAAGGAGTAGAAAAGGAACATATAGATTTTAGTAAAACTTCTAGAAAAGTTGATGACTATGTGCTTAAGTGTAACTCTTAGTTTGGCTACCATGCACCAAAATTTTTCATTAATGATTAAGAATCTGGAGGAAACTCACTATTAAAAAAAGAGAAGATGGCCAACATAAATATGCATGGCTCATCAAACTTCAGATGATATGAAACAAAAAGAGTCACTATTATAGTAGCAATCATAATTCCAAACAATCTCACCTTTTGAAATCATAAACTACAAACGAGATGAAATGTAACAGGGGCACATATGAAATCTGCATTAGGCATTAATAGTTGTAAAAACACAAAACTGTAAGACCTGACTTAGCAGCTATTTATGTAGGTATTTCGTTGTTGCTGACTCTCAGGAGTTAGGACTCAAGAACTGAAATATGAGGAATATGTGAAGAATGGAGAAATGTAGAATCTGTAAAAGAAAATGAATGCAAGCATACTAGAACTGCTTTCAAATATTTGAGGGATTCTTATAACAAAGAAGTAATGCATTAAATCTCTAGAAGCTCAGAGAACAGACTCAGAACCAAGGGGGAGATGGTGATGGAACACTCCTGATTACTTATCCATGCTGATTTCATAAAGGTGATTAATAAGTGGGTAATTATTATTATTTATAGCATTATTTTGGAGCATGAAAATAAAGCAAAGTTCAGGGAACATGAAAGGAATGGAATTTTTCCTAAAGCCTCCAGAAGTTCATCAGCAAATATGGGTACCATCCATGGAAACTCCCGCCAAAACATAAGATATTACTGAAATACGGTCAGCTCCTTTCGTACCTGTTCAGTTGGGGTCAGAGATGGTCCTCTGTGTTAACCCAGATGAACTCTAGATGCTCAAACTCAGAGGAGACGGGGTCTGACCTGGTTTAGGCTAGACTCAACTTCTTTCTTAGACATCTTTGCACTTCCATTAAATTCTTTGGCCAGCTGACAGTTCTATGGCAAACAATGACTTTTCAATTCTTTCCTGGGGAGCCTCCATGTCACTGGCTTCTTTGATTGTAGGGTGCTCACAGAAAACTGAAGTTCCTATTCTGATTGTGATCCTACAGGCATCCTTTTATAGAGCAGAATAGCTTCTCTCCTTTGTGAAGGTTGGAGAGCATCCTTAGAGAGGAGCCAACTGGAGCAGATTCATTGTGTTTTGGTTCCTGGGGAAAGTTCTGGCCACAAGAGAACACATCCAGGTGTTTCACATGAATATATTAACCATCTCCTAGGAAACAGGGGAGGGCTGGCAAGAAATATGAATGGTTACCATGAAATCTAGCATTTATCTAATACTTTATGATTCATAAAACAAATACTAACTTATTTATAGGAGTTTTTTTTTTTGTATTGGGGATCGAACTCATGACCGCACAACCTCATGCTTGCCAGGCAGGCACTTATGCTACTGAGCTAAATCTCCAGCCCCAATACTAACTTATTTAAAAGTATTTGATTTTCAGGATGAACCCTAAGGTAAAATGTGAGTATGCTGTGATTTGTCCTTGCCGAATTGAGACGAATTAGTAAGAATATGACTTCTAAGGGGGCTGAGGTAACAGTCTTTGAACTTTGCTGTGGATTAATCTTTATCTCCTTTATCTTTTTTCCCTTATTTTCTTCTTTGCTTCTTTGACTTCACCTTTTCTTTTCCCTTTTCATGAAGAAGCTATAGGATATGAAGCTATAAAACTATATATACTGTTACAGTTTCTGTTCTATTTTTGTCCTCTCATTAGTTACTTTGTTTCAGTGTATTTATTTGACTTTTGTGTAAATACTTCTGTCTTATTACTTATTGTTTGTTTATGTGTATTTCTCTTAGTCCTAGTTGTTCCATGTCCTTTATATAATTAAAAATTTTTAACTTTTAAAATTTCTTTATAACTTTCACTAAATCTTAAGTGGAATGTTTTTATTTTAAAGAGGATAAAACCAAGCAAAATAAAGCAGAATAAAGCCAATAAAATAAACCTGTGTTAGTGACATGGACCTCAAAACAATACAAAATCAGCAATGGTCACCATATCTCCTGCCATCCTCAAAATAGCTGCAGATACTTTCAGACATAGTAAAAAAAATCAAACAAAACAGAATAGAATAGAAACAATAAAAACAAAACAATGAATGCAGTAAAGGACCTCAAAACAAGACAATAGTAAATAAAAAATGTCTATCATAAGATAGCTTGCTATCTTTGAAATAGCTGTTCATGCCATTGGATATAACAAACCAAACCAAACCAAACCAAACCAAACCAAACCAAACCAAACCAAACCAAACCAAACCAAACCAAACCAAACAATAAAACCTAACCCAACCAAACAATGAATATGATACAGAACTTCAAAACAAGATGATAGGGAATTAACAATGATTATCAACTACAGGAGACCCTCCACAGATGCTACAATGCATACTGTGATCCTCTGAATAGATGATCAGACTACTGGCCCTAGGCTTGCAAAGTCAGTGAAACACCAAGCAGCACAAGCATCAAATTGTTGCATCCTGTTTCTCCAGGTCAGCAGGTTGCTTATGGTGTGTGTGTGTGTGTGTGTGCGCACGCGCTTGGCTCTTCTTGTTTCCCAGCCTATGCAGTGGAAGGGACTGGGATCTGGCCGTCCCCCCAGAGGCCTGTGCATGGTGCTAATTCACAGGGAGAATTTGCTTCTTGGTGACTTCTTGTTCTCTTTCCCCTGCAGTCCAAGAATGGTGCTGACTCATGAGAAAAGGCTGGGGTCTGGCTGTTCCCCTAGTGACTCTCGCATGGCACTGATTCCCAGGGAGGGCTTGTTTCTTGATGGCTTCTTATTTTCTTCCCTGACAGTCCATGAATGGACTCTCCTTTATCTTCTAGCAGGGAAAAAGCAGAACGAAATTGCTATATAATTCTGTAAAGAACTTACTCATTTAGTTTGATGTTTTAACACTATAGATTAGCATAAATCCCAGTCAGGTTCTTTTAAGATAATGGATGTAGATAGTAAGATGCAGCTGAATGATAATGAGAATAAGAAATATTGTACTATGTTTGCTCCAGAAATACAGTACTGAATCCTTTCCATATGAAAGCAGAGAACATATGTAGACCAGGAGAAGGACAGCACAGTTTGAACCTGGGTTTTCCTAATAATAAACTAGGTTGGTCTTTCCTGGAAGAAAGAAACAAAAACATTGGATGAGGGTCTTATTTTGGCAGAAGAAAAGTAGGGTGGAGAACTCTGGATGAGGAAAAGGTAACCTTCAGGAAGTAGTTAGCGTATTTTCTTTAAGGAAGTAGCTGAGAATAAAATACACACCTATAGGTCTTGAATTATGTAGAGTCTGAGGAAGACAAAAGTTGAGAGACAGACATAGAGAATGTGAGAGAGCAGAGAGCAGATATATATATATATATATAGAGAGAGAGAGAGAGAAAATGAGAGAAGGAAAGACAATTAGAGCTTTTTCTTTTTAAATTTTATTTTAAAGAGAATAAAACAAAAGAGGATAGAACAAAGCAGATCAGAACTAACACAGCACTTCACAACAGGACAACCAGATATTAACAGTAGCTACCATAATGTCTCTTTCTTTGAAACAGTTGAGCATAGCTTCACACACAATAATATCAAACATAACAAAATAGTGTAAAACCATTCAAGAGAATGAAAGTATTACAGGGCATTCTGAACCAAATAACAGAAAATGAATGATGGCTACTATAATATCTCATTTTCCATAAAAATTTGTTTATACTATTGCACATATTGAAATCCAATAAGACACAACATGATAGAACCAATGGTAATAGAAGAAGAAAAGCACGATAGGACTTCAAAGCAAGCTGATAATAAATCAGCAATGGCTGCCATAATGTCTTGTTTTCTTCAAAATAGCTGTTTATACCATCACACATAATAAAATCAAACAAAACAGAATAAAACTATTCCAACTAATGAATGAAAACATTATAAGTCTTCAAAGCAATGTAATGGGGAATCATGATTACCATAAAATATTATGTACTCTTACCATTTCTTACACTAGGGAGACTATACAGTATTTATACATGTGACTTTGATTTATTTCACTTATGAGTATGGTCTCAAGTTGCATCCATTTATTTATAAATATCTCAATGTGATCATTCTTTATAGTTGAATAGTACTCCATTGTTTAAAAATACCACAACTTTTTTTATCCATTCCTCAGTTGATGGGCATTTAGGTTGTTTCCAAGATCTGGCTATTACAAATTGTGCTGCTATAAACATGGGTGCAAGCTTTTTCTATGTACAGAGGAAAGCCAGTATTTATTGACCTAATATTTTTGATAAAAGTGATAAAAACATCCAATTTAATTTTAAAGTTTGTTTTCATTTTAACTCTTTTTAAAAGACATTATATATGAATTAAAAGTAGAAATGAAAGCTCTATATGTTGTTTTTTGGATATTAAATTATTTTTGTATAAACATGTATCATGATATTAATTAATACAATACAATTTATGGAGTGATTATGAACTGCCAGTCATTGTTCTAGTGAAGAGGAAAATAGAGAGTTAACTACTTACTCCCTGAGCAGATTTGTCTTTTATTTATTTAAAGAGAAACAAAAGCATGTGAAGGGTAGAGGTAATACAGAATTAAAAAAAGATAAATAATAAGAAATCACTAATTAATAAATTACATATTGTCCCCTTCGAAATAGTTGCTCAAGTTACAAAATTAAAGCATACAAAGTAGATAGTAAAATAGTGAGTGTAGACAGCTAGTCATGCATGAATCTCAACATATATTTCTATACTTTCTGTATTAGAGGGAAAAACAAAACTTAGCAAGACAAAACAAAACAGATCCCTACAAAAACATGAAACAAAAAAAGTCATATAAAACCACAGTACAAGATGATTTACAATGCTTAATGTTTTGTTTGTTATTATCTTCAATAGAATGTCTATATCATCAGGCATAATTGAATATAGCAGTATAATTGAGTATAGCAGTAAAAAACAATATTAGTAAAAATAAAACATTGTAGACAGTATAAAACTTCAAAGGCAGGTAATAATCAAACCATAGTAGATATTCTAGTGGATCTTGCCATCTTAAGTGCGGTTGCCTCAGACTTGGTACTATCAGTCATAACAGCTTTGAATAAAATCTATCAATACAAAACAGTGATCCAACAAACCAGATTTGATTACGATCAGCCATGGTAAAACAGTGTAGGTTATACAGAGCTTTAGATTAAGTTAATAGGAAATTAAGGATGATTAGCATACTATATCCTGTTATTTTCAGGATTACTGTCTGTGCCCTCAAATCTAGTACAGGTAGAATGACTGGAACAGGATATAATACATCTAAGCAGAGTAGTGTGGGTAATGCGGGTTTTAAATCTTGGTGCACTATTTACAGTATAGAGTATCAAGGCCATCTATGTTAGTGATTCTAGTTATCTTTCTCTGCCTCATTTCTGCTATGCTATTTTTCTGCCTTTGTTTGTCTAGTTTTCTCCTTCATTCTACTGCCTGCTCTGTTCATCGAGGCCTTTCTGCCACTGTTCCTAAAATCCTGGTATTTTTTTCTTCTCTCTCAAATGTCCTTCAGTATTCTCTGTAGTGTTGGATTGGTGGTCACAAACTCCCCCAGTTCCTCTTTGTCATGGAAGCATCTTGTTTCTCTATTAATTTCTCATGACAGTTTTGCAGGGTACATCAATCTGGGCTGGAGGTTATTCTCTTTCAGGGCTTGGAATACTTCACTCTAAGCTCTTCTTGATCTGATGGTCTGTGTTGAGAAGTCAGCTGTGATCCTGATGGGCTTACCTTTATAGGTAATCTGTTTCTTTTCTCTGACAGCTTTTAATTTTCTGTTTTTATATTGAATTTCTGGTATCTTGATTATTATATGTCTGGGTGTAGATCTGTTTTGGTTGTAGATGGCTGGAATTCTGTGTGCTTATCTGCCTGCCTGGGAGTCTCAAGGGTTGTCTGTCTTTGGACTCAGGGCTGCAAGCTGTGCTCTGGGTATGACTAAGGAGAGACCTCTGTCTCTGTCCCAAGATCCACTCCCCCCAATTAGTTTGGGAGAAGAGGATGTAAAATAGTTTGCCTAGCACTAGGCTTTTCATTGACTTCTGCCAATGACTCCCATTTCCACTGCCCTTGCTGCAAATCCGTGTCCTCTCCACATTCTCCTTCCAAGGGCTTTCTGTCTAGTGGATGCTAGGAGCCTGCTGCCCCAGGTGATACCCTTACGCTCAAATCCTTAACCACTCTTGACTTAAGAGCTCTGCTTTCCAACACACAGAACTTGGTCCATCCCCAGGCTGCAGAGGGTCTCCTGTGCCAACGCGGGATGCTAGGCGGTGGGTAGAGTTTCCCTCTGTCTCAGAGCTCTGGTGTCCAAGGAAACACTAGGAAAGTGTCCACTCTTGGAACAGTTCCACTGAGCCTCCCTTCCTCGTGTCTTCTGGGTTAGATGTGACCCACAGGTGCCTGCCAGTGAGCTCAGTGTTTTCTGCTGTCTGCAGTCTTCAGCCTCTGCATGGGATGGGAGGCTTCACTCGGAGCGCTGGGCATGGGTGGGATGTTGCAGGGACGCAGTTCTCCCGGCTTTCAGGAGGACCTTGGGGTGTTTCCCTCCCTTTCTTTCATTGCAGTTTGTGGCCTCTCTGGGGCCTCAACCCACTTTACTCCCAGGAATCGAACTCAGGACCTCATGCTATTTTTTAAAAAAACAATTCAGCTATGTGTTTGGATCTAGAGGATTTGTCTTTCAGATTGTTTTTGTGTATCTGGGTATGACTGCCTCCCCTATTTCAGAATTTGTTAGTATTACTCTTACACTTCAGATTTGAGTTTTGTCTTTGGATAATAGAGAAAGGTAAGTAGAAGATATTAAGGAGATGGAATGGGGTGGGTTGGCCTGGAAATATGCTGAAGTTGGTTCATAAAACTATTTTCAGAGGCATGTTACCTCATGTTTGTAAGTATTGTAGGCACACAGATGTGCAGCCTTACATAAAATTACCCTAACTTGGCTTTTTCTGACTATTGGCATTTCATCCAGGAAAAATAAAAAGTAGGTGTTATCGAACAATGGTCTCAGTCATTAACATTCTCAATATCTTACAATACCTCACTATGAGCAGTGAAACTTCCTGGTGAGCCCTGGAGGATAAACTAGTTGCACTATGTGATTGCAGACAATGACATGAACTAATATTCTCAATGAAGCTGTTAATTAAATTTGGTAAGATATTGGGAGATGTAAAGTAAAAATTAACTTTGGCTTTTGGGATAACTAATCACTCTAAGCCATTCTTCATGAAGATAGATAAACAGGCTAACTATCTTTCAAGACTAGTCTTGGAGCATGGCAAAAAAAAAGTGCCAGTAGTACATATAAAACAATTACATTATTTTAAAATATTTTTCCAGTACCTTACATATACATTTTTTCATATAGTTGTGATTATTATCATATAAACAATTTGAATCTTGATATTTCACCTAAAATTTTATTATATGCATTTTTATATAACCCATTTAAAATAATCATACAGTATTTATTATACAGATGTAGCATAATTTACCTATTCTTTCATAAAAATTTGAGCTGGGAGAGACCCTTAACTGTATGTATACATTCTAAGCTTCTACTAAGTGGGTAGGTAATTCATCTTCTTACACTCTTCCACTTAAATGAAGACTATTTTTTGGGTATTTTATTAATTCAACAAACATTTTTGTATTCCACAACATTTAGATGTCATTGAGTGGTCAAGACATAAGGTTTGCCTGTAGATTAACTTTGGTACAATATCGAATATATGGTAATTGCAAGACAGCCATATAGTTTAGTGAGATTACAGAGAAGCAAATAATGGGATTTAATGGAGGGAGTGAAATATGAAATGGAGTTTAGAGGGCAGTAAATGTTTAATAAATGGATAAAAATGGATATAGGAGTCTTCAGCCTTCACCCGTGAAAGACTGAGGAGTATCAAACTAGTCCTTCTGATGTAAACAAATACAAAACAGACAAAATATAAAAAATATCTGTTTTCAGTTACTGAAAAGCATAGAGCACAGGATTATAGTTCTTTAGAAAGGGAAGCTGTTGTAGTGAGCTCTACCATGATATAAGTTTTCTGTTTTAATACACTTTCCAGATGTGGGATCTAGGAGACACTCAGCATGATTGTGTTGCTGAACTAGAGGCACAGACCAGAGTTGGGAAAGTAGGATTTGTTTTAAATTTGTAGTGCAAAGGAGGAGAAATGTATACAGGGAAGGGATTCTGGAAAATTATATAAAGATACCTTGAGACTGACTATTGCTGGGATCTGTAAGTTAAGTAATATTGGGATTTATATAGAGTGGGAGATTTCTGAATTCCAACCAATCAGAGTGGAGAAATCTCACTGAAAGTGTTAGGGATTTGGTAAATACCTCAGGAAAGTCACATATTGAGAATTAGGACTAAATTAGCTTAAAAATAAAGGCTGATTTAGATCTGTTTAACAACAACACCAACAATGACTTGAAAAAAATGAACTTCAAGCATATTATATTAACTGTCTGTAGGTATGAAGCCCAAATTTTCTTTTCTGCTTCACATTTCTTTAGAATAGAAGGTTATTGGTTATATAAATGAATAAGTTTCAGCTTAGAAATTTATATATGCACATACATGCTTTGATCACTTTCACCCTTTTTTCAACTCCTTTGTCACTTCTTCAGTTTCACTTTTTTAAAAATGTCTTTTTGAGACAGCATTTCACTATGTAGTTCAGGATGGCTTTGAACTCACTTTGTAGATGAAGCTGGCCTAGAACTCACAGAAATCCTCCTGCCTCAGCCTCCTGAGTGCTGGGATTACAGGCATGTGCCACCAAGCCTGGCCAGTTTCACATTTTTTGGGGAGAAGGTTTCCATGTGTATATTTTGGTCATATCCATATTTCTTACTCAAGCTCAAACGACAAAATCCATACGCCCAGTAAAAGAACATCCATCATACTCATTACCCAGTGAAACAGTTAGTAGCAGATATGTGTGACAACTAACCAGCGGGGTGGGGGTGGGGCGACAATAAAGGATATCAGCAAAACGGCAGGAGAGGAAACCACAATCCTTGTTCCTCCACATAAACATACATTTAATACCATAGAAACCAAGTGTTATTGCCAAAAATCCAGAAACCAGTGAAGAATTTCTTGGACCCTAGTTTGAAGACAATTCCATCAATGCCTAGTAGGAAGACTTTTGGCCTTCACTCACAGAGCCCCTCCCACTGGTGCGGTGTGGCAGACGGGAGGAGATATACAGCTTCTGGTTTCTTCCTGTGAAAACGAAGGAACGGAGTGTACATCCAACATTTGACCTCTTGGAATTCTGTTGTGGATCTGGGATTTGCGTTTGCTGAACCTAAGCACTGAGAGAAACAGGATATGCATAGGTGATTAATAGTTGAGAACCAATGCTGTCAATAGACTTGCTCCCCCACTAGATTTGCAGTACCATGGACTGACAGTAGGCGGAGCGCCAACACCGCAGCTTTCTATGGCACCTGCGCAGCTGCGGTGTTACAGACTTGCACAACCAGGGGCCCTAAGCGGAATCAGCAAATTTCTTCAACTAGGGCAATACATACCTAAGTCCAGAAGAGGCTAGAAAGGGATACAGATTCTCTACGAAGTCCTACAATAAAAACTGGTACTGGTAGTTGGTTTGTAAGTGCTGATATCCCAACGTAATAGCATGCAAGGAAGCAGTAAAACACTGTGTATAAAAGGCTCAAGTTAAATCTTCCTAATTGACCTAAAGAAGGGGTAATATATGAATGAATGTGAAATACAGCACAAACATAGAATTGCATATAAAATGTTAATGTGCTATAGGAATGTCATAAATTGAATACTTCCAATAATAAGCACTTAAGCCTTGAAAAGAACACAGCCAGCCCTCTAGGAGGTGCCTTCCTTCTTGCAGCTCTCTATTCCAGAGGAAGCCACTAGCCTCACTTCTTTTTAATGGTAATTGTTAGTTTTTTACATTTCTATACAGTTTATAACTTAGATGTACATTCATAAAAATATAATTTGTCTTCCTCCCTTTTTTTTTCTCTAACTTTTTGAGACATGGTTTCGCTGTGCAGTTCAGGTTATCCTTCAATTCACTTTGTAGTCCAGACTGGCCTCAAACTCACAGTGTTCCTCCTGCCTCAGTCTCCAGAGTGCTGGGATTACAGGCTTGCGCCACTTCGCCTGGCTTCAGTTGCTTTTGAATTGAAACTGAATCTCTCCACGAATTTTTTTTTTTTTTTCTTACCAGAGCCATCTGGTTCAACCTCTTACATTGGTGACCTGTATATCTGCAGCTTTTTCCATTTTTGGTGCTGTGTTCTGTTGTGGGATTTTATACTGCTTTTGAATTTTATTCATTTATTATTATTTTGTACATCAAATGGAGTGGTGTGCTGATGTTGTAACCAGGTTTGAGAGAGGCACATTTCACACAGTGACATAGAGCCCCAATCATCACCTTTAGAAGCCACAAAAGAACTTATCCATTATCTTTTTCTTTTGTTTTGTTTTCTTTTTTTTTTCCTTTTTTTTGTGGTGCCAGAGATTGAGCCTAGGGTACTCTACTCTTGAGCTACATTCTCAAGACTTTTTATTTTTTACGGTAGCATCTTACTGTGTAGCCCAGGCTGGTCTGGAACTTGTCATCCTCTTGCCATAGGCTCCCAAGTAGCGGAGTTATAGGTGTGCTCCACCATGTCTGGCTTATCCATGTTATTATTTTTTAAAAATTTATTTTAATTAATATATGTTTTGTAGTACACAGTGATCACATTCATGATGGGGAGTTGGTGTATCTATGTAACACATTTTAATTGTCTTTTTAATCCCATTTCCTCCTCCTTTTCTTCCCCCATCCCTCCATCTCTTGGTTCCCCCTACGTTTTGCAAAGACCTATAACGTTGTTTCCTATTATCTATCATTTATTTTGCTCTTTATTTTACATATATTTGGGGTTTCTCATGTAAGAAGAACTATGCAATATTCAAGCTTGTATTTTTGATTTATTTCAATTAACATTATTGTCTAGGAATGCATCCGTTTTTGTAAAAATGACTCGTTTATCTTTTTTTTTGGCAGGGTAGTATTGAGAACATACAAAGAGCATAAAAAAATCAGCCCTCCCAAATTTAAAGACCCAGCCCAAAAATGGGCATCTGAGATGAATACATACTTTTCAGATGAAGAAATATGAATAGCAAATAAATACACGAAAAAAATTTTCAATATCTCTGGTCATTTGTGAGATGCAAATTAAAACATCCCTGAGATCTCATGTTACCCCAGAAAGAATGGCTATTATAAAGAAATCAAGCAATAACAAATGCTGGAGGGGCTGTGTGGAAAAAGTAACCCTTCTCTACTGTTGGTGGGAATGCAGACTGGTACAACCAGTGGAAATCAGTGTGGAGATTCTCAAAAAACTAGGATTGAAGGTCCTATTCAACCCAGCTATTCCCCTTCTAGGTATCTTCCCAAAAGAATTGAAAATATCATACCACAATGATATGTGCACTCATGTTTACAGCAGCACAGTTTGTAATAGTCAGATCTTGGAAACAACCTAAATGGCCATCAACTGAGGAATGGATAAAAAAAGATGTCATATTTTTGTAGAAGGGAGTACTACTCAGAGCCATAGAGAATGATAAATTGCACATGTTTATAGGTAGGTGGCTGCACCTAGAGAACATACTCATTAGTAAAATAAGACACACATGTAAACAATGTACTGCTTCATTAGCATGAGAAGCTGAAAGAAAAACATGTGTATATGTGCATGTTTATGTATATAGGAGTAGTTAAGATAGTTATACTCCTGATTTCTCTGAGTTCGATGAAGAGAAATATTTGTGCTGGTGTTGCTTGGACAATTGAATGCAGGTGTCTTGTGCTCTGGGTGAATGATTTGGGGGTGAAAAGCCTCAATGTATTGTTACCCCCTGATTGATGTGTTTTGAAATTTTGTTGTTGTTTTTTCTTCTTCTTTTTCTTTCTTTTTACCTTTGAATAAAATAGATTTGAAAAAAATTATTTGTGTATAAACACATTTACATATATATATATATTTGCATTGTTTGTTGATACTATTCCCAGATCATAAAAATCAGTGGGTCATTTAAGCATAAAACAGTTCTAGAAATAGATATGCAAATATGGTAATTTAAAGTAACTATAAATTCAGAGTAGTCCTTCAATGTGGAGAGAGAATGTAAATCCATAGTGCTAAGTGACTTTTGTCTAAGTAACCAAAGAAGAAAAATGCCAGTAGAAATCATTTCCTTGAATTTAATTGCTTTATTTGTATGTTTATCAGTACATATTTTCAGTATATAATTATTCCATTCATCATGGCAAGATGGCACAGTTTCATAACACTTAATTGTTACCTCCCCTTTCTCTCCCCTCTCTCCCACTCCCTCCATCTCTAGATCCCTTTTCTGCCTGTATAGTCCCTGTCTCCTTTTTTCATATTATCTATCTTTTATTTTGTGCTCTAAAGTATTTATACTTTAGGTTTCTTATATAAGAGAAACTGTGTGATGTTTATGTGTCTGATTTATTTCACTTAATGTCATGGTCTCATTGTGTATTCATTTGTACAAATGACTCAAACTTAATTGCTTTAATTAACTCTAACTTAATTAAGCATTGGTATGAAATTTGGGTATCAAATCTGAGATCTATCATCATTCTCTATGTAGTGAAAACTTTCTGGAATTATGAGATGGAGGAGAACAAGGGAACATACTGACTGTTGAAAGTAACAATCACTATTACTGTGGTCCTGGGGGTACTCTCCAAATCCTAGCTGTAGCCTTTGTCAAAAAAACTACCAGTCAGCTACAAACTAGTTTGGATGGCAAAGGAATTTTGGAGTAAATTCTTCTGATTCTGTGGTTTCTAGAAATCTTCTGAAAAAAGTATATCTGGTTTTAGATCCCCTGATCTTTACTACAGCCTCTGAGAGAATAAACATATCTTTCCAGTATATTTCTGAAAAAATCCAGGAAAGTATGTTGTAAATGCCTCTTTACTATCTATTTTGATTCAGATATCAGAATCCAAGTGGAACATCCTGCTAAACTTCTCCAGAAAGGGAGATTTGGGCATTAGAGGTGGTTATATTTTTGCGCATACTTCTTTTAGGGCTGTGATCATTGTTTGTTGTTCTTCTTTGGACTATCTCTGAGAATCTGTCTTTCTCTGAATGTTTGCAATTGTTTCCATTAGACATCTTCTGTCCTCTTTTTCTGATGACCCAGATACTCTGCTGAAAAACATTTCTAGGGAAATAATGGTTCCTCTTCTCTGAGGCACACTTATTTTCTTTTCTGGTTTCAGCCGTGGTTCCTGACTTGTATGCTTCTTTTTATTGCTTACAGGGAAGGACAGAGATACAAATCAAATTGTAGGCAAGCAGGCTGCTGCCCTGGGTTTTGACCTTGGCCTCCTACTTAGCATAGGTACTTAGTCCATAGCACAGACCAGAGGCTTCTTACACAAGACACCACTATGGGAAAACCAGTCCTCAGTACTAACTTTTCTTATCTGCCCCTTTCCCATGTGGCTGAAGGTCATCCTCTTATCTCTCACCACATTCTTTACAAAACTTGCTCCATGACACAATTCCTATTCCTCTCCTTCCAATGCCTCTCATAGAGGGGAGAAGAAATTCAGTGGCAGCACTTGTGCTGTGTTTTGGAACATGAATCTCTTTCTTACCAGGATTCCTGCTTATCTCTCGGTCTTGCACCTGCTCCACACTAGTATTACTCATGCCACTTGAGGCATTGGTTATCCATAATACAGAAGATGGGATTAACCAGATGAACATCTTTTAATACTTGCATTAATAATAGTTTGAGAGACTTTCTTTTTTTTGTCTTTTTTTGGAAACAGGATCTCACTATGTAGTTCAGGCTGGCCTTGAAGTCAGAACAATCCTCCTGCCTCAACCTCTTGGACTGTAGGGTTTCAGGCATGCTCCACAACACCTAGCTGGAAGACCTTCAGTAGTAAGTTTCAAACAGCAGTTTGACCAAGATAGATATTCCCTGAAATGTAAGAAATTAGATTTAGAAATTGGAAAAAAAAGGATGAACCCTGAGATGGGGAAGATAAAAGCTGTTGACATCATGACATGTAATTTGATATCAGTAAATTAAAGGAATTATTTAATTAGTACCTTCAAGTCTACTTGCACAGGAGTGCTGACTGAGAAATAATGTATTGTGTATGTGTTTTACTGGTTTTGGATATATCCTTGTTAATTTTTTTTTTCTTTTTGAGACAGGGTCTCACTATGCAGGTCAGGTTGATCTTAGGCTTACTTTGTAGCCCAGGCTGGTCTCGAACTTGCAATGATCCTCCTGCCTCAGCCTCCTAAGTGCTGGGATTACAGGGGTGTGCCACCACACCCTGCATTCAATCTTTTTTTGATGAAAAAATTCATCAGAATTTTTAATCTTTAAATTTTAAATCATAACATCAGACCATGCAAAAATGCAAACTAATTACTTTACAAATGAAAATGCTCAGCAATTTATTATCCCTAATTTTTATCTACAAAATTGCCTGAACATTGGTGTATGTAGATGCTGATTGACACTACTGGTAAAGTAAAAATTGGAATAGTTTTTGTTGAGAGCAGTTTAGCAGGAGATATTGAAACTATGAACTCTTTGTACTTAGCCAGGCATGGTGGCATGAAGCATCACCCCAGCACTCTAGCAGGCTGAAGGAAGAAGGATTTTGTAAATGAAAGCCTACAGTGGGGAATTTAATAAAAAATAAAACTCAGTATGAAGGCCTTGTGTTCAATCCCTAGTATCACCAAAACATCAACAACAAAACACCATTATGCTTGACATCATGTTATTCTAGAATATTTCAAATCTACAAAAGTTGACAGAATGTACTGAACTGTCAAATGTCTATCTTCCATTTTAGTGTATCATCTTGTAATGAAAAATACCAACAAATTACTTAATATGCCATTTGTTTACTACCCATGTTTATTATGTTGGCATAAATCCCAGTTATCATGTTCCTTTTTTCTGTTATCTTATATAAGCCATTGATATATATATATATATATATATATATATATATATATATATATATTTGTCTTTTTGAGACAGAGTTTCACTATGTGGTTCAAGCTGGCCTTGAGCTCACTTTGAACCCCAGGCTAGTCTCAAACTCACAATGATCCTCCTGCCTCAGTCTCCCAAGTGCTGTAAATCTTTCTTTAAATCAGATTTTATTGGTACACTTTAGGTATATATAATGATCACATTCATCATAGAGCATTTGTGCCTGTACATGCTATAACTTGTTTATTTTTCCCTGTTCCCCTCCCCCCCACCTCCCCTCTCCATTTACAATGGAAGCTTTGTTTCGGTTTTTTCCTTTTTTTCTCATAGTTTACTTTTCTTTCCTTTCCTCTTCCCCCTCCATTGTTTGAATATTTTCTTCCTATTTCACAATACCTATTATGCATTTTGGTTCCTATTTACAGTTTTGGTTTCTCACATCAGAGGAACAATGTAAATGTGGTAATTATTTATTTGTGTCCAATTTATTTCACTTATGAGTACATGCTCGAATTACATCCATTTACCTAGAAATGTCTGAAGTTTATCCTTCTTCATGGCTGAGTATTACTCCATTGTATACAAAGATCACATCTTCTTTATCCATTCACAAGTTGATAAACATTGGGTTGTTTCCAAGATTTGAGTTTTACAAACTGTGCTTGTATAAACATGAGGGTTCATATATCACTGTGGTGAGATACTTTTAATTCTTTCAGGAAGATACCCAGAAGGGGAATGGCTGGGTTGAATGGGACCTCTAATCCTAGTTTCTTTCTCTCTCTTTTTTAAGAAATTGCCACATTGATTTCCATAGTAATTTCACAAGTCTACCTGCCCATCAACAGCAGACAAGGGCTGCTTTTTCCCTACAGGCCTGCTACGTTTGTTGATTTCTTGTAATAGGCATTCTTTCTGGGGTGAGATGGAATATCAGCATTATTTTAATTTGCATTTTGTAAAAGACAGTGATGTTGTACATTTTTTCATGTATTTTTTTGCCATTTCTATTTCTTCCTCTGAGAAGTACCCTATTCATTTCAGATGTCCATTTTTGGATTGGGTCTTTAAATTTGAGGCTCTTAACGTTTTGAATTCTTTATATATTCTAGATATTAGTTCTTTGTCTGAGGAACAATTAGCTAAAATTTTCCCCACACCATGGACTGTCTCTTTACTCTGTTGGCAATTTCTATTGCTGTGCAAAAGCTTTTTAACAAGATGAGATTCCAGTTGTTGATTGTTTGTGAAAGTTCCCATAAAATTGGGGTTTTGTTCATGAAGTCTTTTGCCTACACCAATGTCTTCAAGAGTTCTGCCTATTTTATCTTCTAGAAGGTTTAATGTTTCTCTTTTAATACTTAGATTTTGATCCATTTCAATTGTATTTTAGAGCTTTTGGTAAAAGATGTGGGTCTAATTTTAATCTTTGGCATGTGGAAAGCCAATTTTTCTAGCACCATTTATTAAAGAGGCTATCTTTCTTCCAGTAAAGGTGTTTGGCCCTTTTGTCAAAGATAAGGTGGCTAAGTGTGTTTGGAGTTGCCTCTGCATCTTCTAACCTGTTCCATTGTTCCTTGGGTCTGTTTTTTGCTAGTACCATGCTGTTTTTATCACAGTAGCTTTACGGTATAATTTCAAGTCAGGGTGTGTGATGCCCTCCTGTCTTGCCTTTGTTACCCAGAATTGCCTTTACTATTCTAGGTCTCTTCTGGTTCTAAATGAATTTTAGGAGTTATTTCCCTAATTCTGCAAGATATGCTGTTGGAATTTTAATCAGAATTGCATTAAATCTGTATAACAATTTTGAAAGTACGGCCATTTTCATTATAATGGTTCTTCCTACTCAAGAGCAAGGGATATCTTCCCATTTTCTAATATCCTGTTCAATCTCCTCAGCCATGAAACACCATACCAAGAGATTCTTCCTGGACTTTGTTCCATGAACGGGTCGGCTGCACAGGTGCCAGCTCTGACTGTGGGATGTGATGACACACACCCCCTTTCCACATTCTCTATGTCTTTGGGGGGAAGAATGAATTGGCTAGGGCTCCTTACTTGACTTTATTATTGCCTCATTTGTATTTGCCCTGAAGATTCTTTGTTCCTAGAGCAGGCTGGGAACATCCTGCTTCCTAGAACTAGCCCTGTAAGAAGCAAAGGTATACTCAAAGCCAACAGGAAAAACAGAATTATTCTTGGAACTTAACATAGGCAGAGAACACTACTAGGTATTGACTAGATATTGGGGGAGGGAAGGAAAAGTAGGGTGAAATTATGGAAGGAAGCTGCCAAGCTCAGTCTACCTTGGCATGAATAGTCTGTCTTCATCCTCTTCCTGGATGTAAGGCTGGGTGCCAGTGTTCCCGAAGAGTTCTCCATTAATAAAAGGAGGTGAAGCAAAGAGCTGTCTGCATTTCAGGTTCATAGGGGCAGCCAAAATGATGTCCCTTTTCCCTCTGTTGCTGGTGAGCCTCCTGATTCCTGCCATGCAGGCCAAGCAACTTACCAAATGTGCGCTGTCTCATGAGTTGAATGAACTTGCTGGCTATCGAAACGTCACTTTGCCGGAATGTGAGTTCTCTATTCCCTCGTTTCAATCCACTTCTTGTCTGTCTCCCTTCTGTCCACCTTTTCTCATCTCCTCTCTTCCACTTTCACTTAGTTATCTAATAATTTTCTGATATTTTCAGCTTATGCTCTACTCTTTCATTTAATTCGTTCTCCTGTCTTTCCTTTCTGCCAGTGTCTGATGCTTTTTGAAACTGTCTTTAGCTCATCAAGATAGTCTATTCTTTGCCATCTTCTTTGGAAATTGACTAGAAACTTTTTTTTTTTTTTTGCTCTGGGAACTCCAGTTCCTTATTTATGTGGATCCTAGACATCTCTATGATACTTTTTTCTCATTTTTTCTCAGGGATCTGTATCATATTTCATATCAGTGGTTATGACACACAAGCTATAGTGAAAAATAGTGACCACACAGAGTATGGACTTTTCCAGATAAGTGATAAAGATTTCTGTGAGAGCAGCCAGACCATTCAATCAAGGAACATTTGTGACATTTCCTGTGACAGTAAGTAGACTCTTACTTTGTTCCCCAGTTTTTTTCTGGAACTTTTTGCTGAGTAATCTCTTTTTTGGGATCAAGTGTACATCTAGATTCAGTACCTTGGTTAGAATCCATAAAATTAGTGTGACTGAGAGTAACATTGCTAAGTAAGAAGATACTTGTTTTTTTCCACAATTATCAAAGACCCAGGCCAAATACCCTTGAAGTTCAGGGGTAGACATTCCGAAATTCTCTGGGAGTGTTGAAGTTTTATACGCTGCATTTTCGGGGTCTCAGTGGAAAGAGCTGATCTTTCAAGAGATGTCCCAGGGAATTGAAGAAAGTCCTATTGACCTTTTCCTATAGAACAATACTGGGTATAATCCTTCATTTCAGAGAACTAGACCAAGGGAAGAGGGGAACTCATGGTCTCTCTGGGTAATAGCTCTTAGCTCTCTCATTCCTTTCCTTACAACTCCTGTCAGAGCTCCTGGATGATGACCTTACTGATGACATAATGTGTGCCAAGAAGATCCTGGATATCAAAGGAGTTGATCACTGGTGCGTCCTCATTTTCTTTTCTGTTTTCCTCTTACTCCCTTGATCCTCTGTCCTCTATCTTCTGATCATTTAATCTGGAATATAGTGTCCAAAACAAAAGTCATCTCTCAGTCTCAGGTTTCTATATTTAAGTCTCCCTTGCTCTGCTCTCATATGGATAACTTTTCTAATACAAGGAAGGTATTAGTGGAAGGCTACTACCCAGACTTCTCTTCACCTGGCTGTGGGTTTCTAACACTACTTATTTAAGCTTACACACTAAATCAGACCCTTGGTATCATTGCATATCTTGGGCTACAACTACTCTACACCTTTCTTGGGTTTAAAAAATAGATCCTGCTTTTCTAGATGACCTAGTATCCCTTGCCATTTGTCTAGGAAAATCTTTTGCAATTTTCATTCACCTTAGCCTCTCATGAGGATGAAGTTAAATTCAACTAAAACTCCAGTTAAGACCCAGTCAACCAACTCACTTTTCTCCTTTTTCCATTATCAGGTTGGCCCACAAACCACTGTGCTCTGACATGCTGGAACAGTGGTACTGCGAGGCACCATGAGCAGCTGATGTGTCTGCCACTCCTGCCCTTCCCATACACCCAGAACACCTCTTCTCTCATGCTACCTCAGTTTGCCTCCTTCTGCCCCCTGAATATGATTTGTCTCTGAGTCCTGGACCCTGTAGTGATACTGTTTGGTTCTTGAGGACTGTTGTCTAAGGATGCATGTCTGGTGCACTGGACATTTGACACTCAGTGCCCCTGATTGCGCTTTAACTACACCAACAAACCCACTTCTGTCCTGAATAAAGGTCCTGATTTGGAGTGTTTGGTCATATTTTTTTTTCTACAAGGAAAGGGAGAAAATAGGGTGGGTGGGTGGACACTGAAGTCGTAGCTCATAGCATGTTCGATCTCCCTTGAAGGAGTAGGTGAACTTACCACAGAAGGACTTTAGGTAGCAATTCCACACACTTTTATTGGTCATCTAGTAAATTAAAGAAACCACAGAGAGATTCAAAGTTGCCAAAAGGGCCTCATTTTTCAAAGACTAATAGAAGAATCAAGACCAACAATTATAAACAACCATAATACATGGAATAGTATCATAAGCAGCTGGAGAGGAATTAGAAATGTGCCCTGGGTTTTTATAAAAGGAAAGATAATTATATTTGAGGAGACATGGGAAAAAATCAAGAAAGGTTTAAAGGAAGGCTGGAATTTGAGCTGGTTTTGAAGTGTAGATGGAATTTTGACAGGAGGGGATGTGGAGTAGGAAAAGGATAGAATCGGCTGAGAATCCAAGGATCTAAATGGATGGATTGAGAGGATTGAAGAACTTCTTTATCTGTCAAGAAGATCTGTGAAAGTAAACCCTCTCTGGGTATCAAAGATATATAATGGAGACCCTTATAGCTAACTCAGTGATTCCTAAAAATTTAGGGGGAACCTTTTTGGCTTGGATGCTCTGCTCCACCATTCCTTGTATTTTTCTTGCGTCTATGAGGATGCTTCCAGAACTTTATTCTAACAGTTATGGAAAGTGTGAAAGAAGAAGAATTAGGATATTTAGGTCCTAAAGTTTGTTTGTGCCACTCACTGATGATCTGCATGTGGTCAGATTGTCTCTGTCCTCTGAGACTCAATTACTTACTTAGTAGAATGTTTTGTCTGGAAGGTTTTGAGATTTCTTCTTGCTTTGACGATGAAGCATTCCAAATCTACCTTTTAACTTACCACATTTATGAATTATTGAGAAATAAACTTCACCTTTTTCTTTCTGCCTTCCTAAGATGTTTAATATTACTGATTATATTCTTCCCATCCCAATACCATTTGGGGCTTTCACCAGTCTGGTCATGTTTTCCTTGTCTTCATAACAAACCACCGACTCCCAGATGGAGGCCCCATGTTTAGAAAACTTGTGGATGCAGACAAAGTGTGAGGGGACCATTTCTTCTATACCTAATGAAAACAAACTCTCAGGAAATAACTTAGTATTAGTCATATAATTTTAGTGTGAATTTAAATATGATGTAGCATTTCAAGTTTTCCTTTCCTAATTACAGAACAGGCTTCCCCAAGCCTGCAGAGTTCATGCATGCACTGTGTGTTGTGTACATGAGGGGACAGAGTTGGATAGATATCAAGTCCACTGATACTGTGTATTAACATCTTAACTATTAACCTGCCACAGCAATGTGCTCTAGAAAATATGAGAGACAAATTCCATTGATGAACTAGAGCAGGAATGCCACTAAAGCTGTGCAGGTCAGTCCCACAGCCTGGACTGTATTATTTAACTTTATGTTACTGCAGTTAAACACCTGTGGCATCTAATTTGAAGAGAAAACGTTTAATTAGCTTACTATTTTGGAGAGCCAAAGTCCAAGATCAGGGAATTCCATTGTGTGGGCAGATAGTAAGTGAAATAAGGAGAGAAGAAGGGAAAGGGAGAGAGAGACAGGGACAGGAAGGAGAAGAAGAGTGAGAGCAGGAGCTAGAATGAGAGCAAGACCTTTAGTCCTGCAACATCCTTTGAAAGCACAGCCTTAGTGACCTAAGGAGGTCCCATTAGGTCCCAAATCTTAAAGGTGTACAACATCTCCCAGTACTGGGAGCCTGGAGATCCTTTACATATAGACCTTTGGGGACATGTAACATCCAAGCCACAGCGCTGGCCTCCATTTACAGAGACCAGGAAAACACACCCGGAAGGTTAAGTATACCCATCTGTGTAGTCATGATTTTTGGGAGTCTGAAGGAACCTGACAATAAGAAATTTATGTGTAGTGAGGAGCTTTGCCTGATTGGAGTATCAAGAAACCAGAAAGCTGACATGAAAGAAAGCAGTCTTTAAACTTAGAAAAAAATCCATTCAAATAACTTGCAATAGATTATCTATAATACAAATATGTATGGATCCCTACTGTGTTCAGTACTATGAAGCAGTTTTTATGTATTTCACTCTTCAATTTTAGTGTGTTCAATTGTAAAATGATGCGCTAAGCAAATGAAGAAAGAAAACAACTTGCTATGTTGTTTGGCACAAGCAACATTCGAAGGCAGTTGGAGTCTACATTTGTAATTTCCAGGCAAACTTCTATTCCTAATCAGTACTCATTTTTTCCTGGCTTACATATTCTTTTGTTTCAAAGTTTAGTATGGTTTCCACTGAATTATGAATTCTCTTATTAAATAAGTTGCATCCCTTCTTTATCCAGTCAAGCGTGGCTAGATTATCTTTATGACAACCAATGGTAGTAGTTCCTCTTTTTTTCCTTCTCTTCTGCCTTCTTCCAAGTAAAAACTATACATGTTTAAGATGCAAAATTAATGTTTTGTATATATACTTACACTGTGAAATGATGACCACAATCAAGCTAATTTAATATCTATCAACTTACACATTTACCATTCTTTTTTAAAAAATTAAGCTTATTGGTACATTTTAGATATATATAATGATAATATTAATCATAGGGGATTTTTAACTGTACATGATATATTTTGATTCTGGAAAAAGGAAAAAATGATAACAAAAAAGGGTAAAATGGAAAAAAAGCTTTATACATAGAAGAGGGTCCCTTTCCCTTTCCCTCTCCCTTTCTTTCCCCCTCCTCTCTCCCCTCCTCCTCTCCTTCCCTCCCCTCCCCTCCTCTCTTCTCTCCTCTCTTTCTTTTCTTTTCTTTTCTTTCTTTTTTTTCCTGTTCTCTTCTTTTGTGGCATCGAAGATTAAATCTGGAACTTTATGCATACTAAACACACACTTTCCCACTAAGGCTGCATCTTCAGCTCCTAATAGAAGTAGAACTGACTGTCGCAGACCTCTTGGTCCTTCCGTGGAAATAGGACAAGGAACTGCCACTTTCTTCCTGAGAATCTACTAGGGATCGAACATCCAATGGGAAGGCAGCTGGGCATTTGCTTTATATTTTCCAACTCCTCTTTTCCTTAGGTCCAGAATGGGGTTCTGAACCAGGCATGGATCAAAATGCTCTACCTTTGTATGGGAGACTGGGGAAAGGACAGTCAGAATGCAGTCCATTAACCAAGAGTTGTTTGAGGAAGGTTCAGAATGGTACTCTGCGATATGCAGTCTCTTTCTCCTTTCCTGACTTATTCTTCCTGCTACTTTCCTCTGACACCCGTCTTGTGAAGGCAGGAGTCTTGCTGCATATTATCAAATGTTTCTCTTCATATGTACTCTCACTTCTGTTTCCCTTTCAGTTAGTCAGTGTTTTTCACTTATCTAACACAACCTGTTAGGCGTCAGGATGTGACTAGATGCTGAGGTACAAAAGATATTAGACAGAGGTACTGCTCTCAGAGGTACTACTCTTTTGGGGAAATAGTCACCTCCAACTGTTTCCTAGGATAATGCAAGAGAAAAGTCTACTCAGATGGATCAATGACATTTTCCTTCATTCATTCCTTAAACGGTCCACAAACACTGAGTATTTGCTAGGGTCTGATAAGGGGTTACTTTTAAAGAATGAACACAGAAGGAAACACACCTTACTCTATTTCTTTTTAGGCTATTAAAGAGATATAGATTTTGCCAAGGATCCTTTGGAATGGGAAAAAGGAGAATTAGCTCTCACAGTATCAAAATGTGATATTAGCTCTTTTCTATCTTGTAAGATGGCAGGTGAAAAAAACAGATGCCAGATACTAAATAGAAGAAACTTGAAGCCATGAAGGATGATGCCTCTAGCACTTGTAAAAAGGGTATTGTGAAGGCTAAAAAATTCAAGAAGAGGCAGCCCCAGTGCAGCTGAAACCCTGTCCTGGTTAGAGGAATTGTTAGATACTCTCAATCTGCTATGTATTCCAGAAAGGTATTGTACAAGAAAAAGTACACAGCTGCTAAATACAAGGTTGAGAAGAAAAAGGACAAAGTTCTTGCTATTGTCACAGAATCAGTTGGCGGAGGCATGAATGGTGGTACCTGGGTGATTAAGCTTTGAAAAATGCCTAGATACTACGCCACTGAAGATAAGTCCTGAAAGCTATGAGCCATGGCAAAAAAAAAAATCCTTCAGTTTGTCCATGAGAAAACTGTGAGCTAGCATCACACCCAGGACCATTTTGATCACCTTCACTGGGTGCCAGAGAGGAAACGGAGTGGTTTTCCTGAAGCAGTTGGCCGGTGGCTTGCTTCTTGTGACTGGGCCTCTTAAACCTAATCACATTCCTCTGTGTAGAACACACCAGAAATTTGTCATTGCTACCTCCAAAAAAATTGATATCATAATATGAAAATCCCCAAACACCTCACTGATGCTTACTTCAAGAAGAAGCTAGAGTAGCCCAGACACCAGGAGGGTCAGGTCTTCAACACAGAGAAAGAGAGATACCAGATTTAAGGACAGCACAAAGTTGATCAGAAAGTGATAGATTTTGCAAAAAATCAAAGTTCCTCAGCTCCAGGGCTACATGAAATCTGTTTTTGCTCTGACAAATGGAGTTTACCCTCACAAATTGGTGTTCTAAATTTCTTATTAGGAACCTAATGAAATAACTGATATTTAAAAAAAAGAGGGGATAGGATAGTAGAATGCAGTGGAGTATTAACTAGTGGTCTGATGAGTTGATTTACATTTTATGCATAGACAAAAGTAAAGGGGACAGAGAGATGGAGAAAAGGGAATGATAGAAAGGTGAAAAAATGAGATATAAAATCTATAGCTGTAGAAATGACCAGTGAAGTCCTGAGGATTTTCTTGTACAGAGAGTGTCAACTGCTGTCCTTATTTCTAATGGAGGTGTCCTCATTTTCCTTGTCTGGGGATAGGTCACTGGATGAAGAGAAACAAAGTCTGCTTCAGAAAGCGATGGATGCTGAGACAACTGAGTAGTGGTGGCTCTTCCTGGCTCTTCCCTGATCCTCTTTGTGCCCTGTATCTTTTCCTCTTGGTGAAGCAGAGGAGTCCAGGTCACAAGGTCAGCCTGGGCTTTCTGGCCAGCACCCTCCTCAGAGCTGCCTTCACCTCTTTGTTCCTCAGGCTGTAGATGAAGGGGTTGAGCAGCGGTGTCACCACACTGTACTGCAGGGAAACCACTTGCTCCAATGCTGAGCCGAGTGCTGGAGTCATGTATCTTGTAGGAATTGCACAGAGGAACACACTGAGATCAGGATAATTGGTAGGTGATATAAATTTTCCTCTTTTTTCTCTATATACACATTAGTAAAGATATACTGTGTTCTCATCTTGTGATGATTGTTCTTTGCCCTACTATATGCTTATTCATAATGCTGCCCTTGTTCCCAACACTGGGAATTAGCTTCAGAGTTGTAGTATATAATTTTTATAATACTTAGTGAAAATCCAGGTGTTATGGTACATACCTGTAATCCCAGCTTTATGGAGGCTGAAGCAGAAGCATCATTGTAAGATCCAGGCCAAACTGGGTTACATAATGAGTTGAAAGCCAGCCTAAACTACATATTCAGAACCTGTCTCAAAACAAAATAAAACAAAACAAAATGCCCCCAAACAAACAAACAAACAACCCTATAAAAACTCCCTCAAAATACTCAATGGAGCAAACATTTGTTCTTTTAGTTGTGTTTTTTAAAAATGTATTTTATTTTAAAGAGAAAAGTAAACAAAGTAAAAATGGTAGTTTCATAACAGGATAATAAGAAATTAACAATGGTTAATATACTGTGTGTTGTGTCTTCAAAGTAGTTGCTTAGAATACAAGATTTGCAACATTGTATTACTAATTTCTTTTAGTTCATTGAAAAGATAGATTGGTGTTTATATTGGTTGTTAATTTATTTGTGGTTTTATTTTATTTTATTTTATTTTGTTTTGCTTTTTGGCTTAGAGAAGAAGCTAAGAGTGGTGTATAAAGGAGGCGATTCAAGTGTTATGCAAAAAGATAAGATGAAAGTTAAGAAAATTAAGTTTTGAAGTCTATCTTGTGAAGTATCACTGGGGCTATTTCTCAAAGAAGTATTATTATTATTTTTTTCAGTGTTCCTGCCAACCTTGGAATAAATATAGATGGCACCAAGAATGTACCTTGTGGATTCCTGTGTGTTTGATTAAAAAGATGTTCATTTTACTACGTGTTTTAAACATGATCTTACTTATCCCCTCTAATATTTCTGTGAAGTAGCAGGAAAAGTTCTCACTGTTCCTGTAAGGCATATGAGAAGTTAAAGGGAGATGAATCTTCAGGCTCACATGAACTCCTGAATTATTCCTTACTTTCCATTTCTGCACTCTTCCTTCCCTCTAAGTCACAAAAGGTGAGAATAGTATTGAGCAACTGGTGCAAGTTCATTTCTAATTCACTCTTTAGCTAAAGTTGTTTATGTTTGAAAGAAGCGTGGTGGGAAAGAGCATGAGACTTCATTCACCTGGCTCCACAACTACCTTGTTCTGGGATCTTTGAGAAATTACTGAATTATTTCCAAAATTCAAGTTCTTTGTCTGAAAACAGGGTAACATGGCTAAGAATACTAGTGCCTTCTTGTTTGTTTGTTATTTTATTCCCACTATATAGTTCAAGCTGGCCTTGAGCTCACTCTGTAGGGCAGGCTGCCTTTGAACTCATGGCGATTCTCTTGAATCAGCCTCCCAGGTGCTGGGATTACAAGTGTGTATCACTATAACTGGCTTAATGATACTAATTCTTTGGGTTAGATACATGTTAAAATTGAATTTGATGTGTAAAGAAGTTGGTGCACAATATGTGCCTCATAAATAGTTGTAACACAAATTTAGGAGATATCATCTTCTAGTAGGAAAGTATCTATTTCAAGAGTGTTATTTATTTATTTATTTGCCTAGCACTGAATAAAATCATATTAAAAGTTTTCTAATTTCCCTCTGAGAACTCCCATCATAGGTTAATAAAACAGAAAAAAACTTTAATCTTTTTCTAGACTTATTTTTCAAAATAGTCAACTGAACCACAGAAAAGAAAATGGATTTTTTATAAACCAAAAGATAGTCCACAGCAGAGGCAGAGGTAAAGCCCAGCTTTTCTGAATTCCAAGATGATTCTTTTTCTGCTACACTGCAGTGCCTTGTTATACAGACTAAAGACACTTAGAATGAAAAATATGTGACATTTATATTTAGAAAGTATAGTATGACATACCTCAAAAATCCTGAACCATAAAAGATGGTGACCACAAGGACATGAGAAGAGCAGATGGAGAAGATCTTGCTTCGACCTGTGGCAGAGTTGATCCCCAAGGCTGTCATGATGATACAGCTGTAAGAACCCAGCAACGGGACAAAAGTGCCAAAGCCCAGCACCACCATGGTGGCCAGTATGGAGATGATACTACTGTAGGGGTTGGAACAGGCCAACAAAAGCACTGGGGGTAGCTCACAGGCAAAGTTGTGGATGAGGTAGGGGCCACAGAAGTGCTGCTGAGCTAGTAAGACAGTGTTCATTAGGCTGGCACTTATTCCTAAGGCCCAGGATGCACCCACCAGGCCAGTACATACCCTCCTGTTCATAGCCACCACATACAGTAGAGGGTGGCACACAGCCTGGAACCTGTCATAGGCCATGGCAGAAAGAAGGCAGGCTTCAGTGGCCCCTGAAAATATGACCAAGGAAATCTGGGTGAAACACCCGTGGAAGGATATCACCTTCACCTTAGAAAGAAGGTTTTCAAGCAGTTTAGGCACAATCACTGAGGAATAGAAAGCATCCAGGAAGGAGAGATGTCCCAGGAAGAAGTACATGGGAGTCTGGAGATGGGAATCAGTACAGACAGTTAGCATTATCAGTAGGTTCCCTGTGAGGGTCAAAAGGTAAATTACTAAGAATGCCACAAAAAGTAGTAGCTGGATTTGAGGGTTGTTGGATAGTCCGAGGAGAACGAACACAGTGACTGAAGTCTCATTGCCAACTCCCATGGAGCACTCAAGTATCCCTTCAAAGGGACAAGAAATGACAAGAATGCTGAAATGACTCGTCAGTAACAGAGTATGTCTGGAGATGAGGCATTTTGAGTAAATCTTCAGGACTGACCCAGGACAGATTATGCAGTAGAGGCAGCCCTGCCAGGTCCTCCCTTGTCAGCACCTCCTAGTTCAGGGCAGAAACCTGAGAGTGAGAGTATAGACAATCAGACCTGGAAAAGAAAGAGATGAGAACAAGGATTACTCTAAGAAGAGGAGGAAAGGAAGATGCTGAGGGTAGATCTGAGGACCCAACGAAGTTCTATTCTCTCTTCCAAAGGAAACTGAGTCAAACTACAGAAGCACTGACTGGCATTGTAGCGATTGGCTGCAGCTCTGGATATTCCGGGGGAAGGATGATGAGAGGATAAGAAAGTAGAGACAAAAGCTGGGATCAGGTGGAGCCCCTACTCTCCTGATGGGAGAGAAGAAACTGGCTCCTCACTGCCGGGGTGTGTGTTTATACCTTTTAGCAACTTAATGTCACTTGACACCCTGTTGTCCTAGCTACCCACTGTTCGGATTGTCTTGAGACTAGGTGTTCTCTGGGATGAAGCAGCTTCTTCATGTGGCTTGTCCTAGGCTCTCTTTGTTCTTGGGATGGTCATGCCCCAGCCTTGCACCTGTGGTCAATTTCCAGCTTGAATGGCTCTCAACATGGCATAGCGAATCAACAACAAACGTTTGGCTTAAAGTTTGATGTTTTCTAAGGTTCGTTGTATCTTAATAATTCTAAAGATGGGGAAATGATCTTCCTTTGGTGTCTCTGGTACTAAATATAAACCTCTTCTCCCCTTCTGTGCTAATACAAGCAGATGTAGCACATGATTGTGCTGGTTTCACAGAAGCCAGACAGCAGGAAGCCCTTAAAACAGAGGTGAAGGTTGTGCACACCAGACATCCAATGAGCTTTTCATTCCAGGTTTCTGTGAATCTGTGATGTCCTTCCTCTATTTTCATCATGATCTCACAGAATTTAACATGAGTCTAAAAATATGGGGTTATTTTCTGAATTAGTTCCAGTGGGTTTTGATAAAGCCAAATAAGAATTGGGACAACTTTTGTGCTTTACAGAAACACCCAGCTGTATGGCATTTCCCCAACACAGGAGCAAAAACCACAGCTATGATTGGGGTCCTGTGGTGTTCCCTTGACTTCATCCTTGCTTTAGAGGATGTAGGGGAGGAACTTAAGAGCAGGACCATAACCCCAGTGTTCTTTTTACTCTGCTTTCCAAATAAAAAAGGCCAAAGGGACTTGAGCTCAGTAGACCTTGGAGAGTAAGGGAGCTCCCTGGAGAAACCTTTAAGGACAGGCTTGCCTTGTTATGAGTGGGTTCTCCAGGGACAAGTCCTCCTTCTCTGTATTACTCTTGTTTCAATGTGATACATCATACAAAATGGCTCTGGGTCAGTGAATAATTTAGATTTTTAGTTCTGTTGTAGATAAAAACATTTTTAAGAACTCAGTATACTTTGCAATTTTTGGAGTAGTTGAGGGTCATAGAAAAATTGAGTGGGAGGTACAGGGATTTCCCATTGTAATAGATTTATTGCCTCCCACACCATCAACATCCTTTATTGCAGTGGTGCATTTGTTGTAATTAGTGAAACTATACTGACACATCATTATCACCTAAAGTCATTAATGTTCACTAGGGCTCATTTTTTTGTTATGCCTTCTGTGACTTTGGACAAATGTCTAATGTCACATATTCACTATTATAGTATAATTCATAATAGTTTTACTGCCATCCAAATCTTTTATTGTCTTCCTATACATGCCTCCCTCCCTCAACCTCTGACAATTTTTTATCTTCCTGTCTCGATAGTTGTACCTTTTGTTGAATGTCATAGCATTGGAACATTGCTCTAGCCAGTTTAGACTGGCTTTTTCACTTAATAATATGCATTGAATGGCCCTCCCTGTCTTTTCATGGTTGATGACTCATAACCTTTTAGTGCCAAGTAATTTTTCATTGTGTTAATGTATCAAGCTAATCCATTTACTAATTGAAGGACATCTTGGTTGTCTCAAAGTGTTGGCAATTATGAATAAAGCTGACAAAAATGTAGGTTTATTTTTTTTGATTGATTGGTTGTTTTTGGTATGGACATAAGTGTTCATCTCTCTTGAGTAAATGCTAAGTAATGTGATTGGTGGACTATATGGTTAGAGGTAGCATAGTTTTGTAAGAACCTGCCAACTGGCTCCCAAAGTTATTCCATTTTGAATTCCTACCAGCAAGGAATAAGAGTTTTTGTTGTTCTAATTCCTCAAACATTTTATAGTATTTTCAACTTAAACATTATTCATGTTGAGCACATACAGCAATGTACAATATTCAAAAGTGAAGTTTAAAAAGTCAAAATCATTTTTAATTTATTCTGTAGCAGATTAGTGTCATGGTGATATACAAAGCAACAATAAATCAGCACTCCAGTCATAACATTACAGTATTTTTGATTAACTGGATTGTCGGTTGATCAAACACCAGAATTTGCTCCTGCAGGCATAGAAGCAATGCAGGAACTCAGAAGAAAGTGCTCTTCTGATGTCATACCCTTCCTTAGTAACATAAGGAGCATGAAGTGCATAAGCAGCAAATTCAGTATTTCTGACATGCTAACATACCATTAAATCCAGGACTAGTTCTCATCTGTTTCAGCTTTCTGTTACTATAACAAAATACCTGAGGCAATCAACTTGTCAAGAGAAAAGGTTTATTTTTTCACATGGTTTTGGAGGTTTCTCTCTATGATCAATTTATCTCATCATTTTGAACCTCTGATGAGGCAAAAATCTCATGGTAGGCATTCATGCTCTAGGAAAAATCATACATATCATGGATGGATTGTAGGAGACTAGGTCCCTGTGATTGCTTGAGAGCATTCCTCTAATGACCTAAAGACTGCTCGCTGGGCTCCATATCTTAAAGTTTCAACTGTGTCCCACTAGCACCACCTGAAAATCAAGACTTCAGCATGTGAACCATTAGGGGACACTTATAATCAAATCTGTAGTATCATTTGATCACTCTCTTATAACCTCAATAAACAAAGTCAAGCTTGTCTGTGGTGAATTACATGAAATTCACCCATGGATCTTAGAAAAGGGAGATTCTCTCTCTCTTTTTTTATTTAAAGAGGGGGGAAGCAAAACAGAAAAAAGGGTAGAAACAATACAGAATTTCAAAAAAAAATAGTAAGAAATCACTATTTGATACATTACATATTGTCTTCTTGGATATAGTTGTTCCATTTACAAAATTAAAGCATACAAAGTGGACATTCAAACAGTGAGGCTGCAAACAGTTCTATTCACCAATCCAACAAAAACTTAGTAACATGGTTGTCAATCCTAAACACTTCAGGTTACATACAGTTATCTGTTTTAGAGCACTTTCTTTTCCTCCTCTTGCTTTTTTAAAAAATTGTTTTATTTAAAGAAAAAATTTTGAAATGGAAAGAGGGTAGAAACAATACACAATCTCAAAAACAAAACAAAACAAAACAAAAAAATAGTAACAAGTAATAATCACTAGTTGATAATTATATACTTTCCTCTTAGATGCAGTTGTTCAAGTTACAAAACTAAAGTCCACAAAGTGGACATCCAAACAGTGAGACTTCAGTCAGTTTTGCTCATCCATCCAACTAAAATTTTAGCAACATGTTTATTAATTCCACACAGTCAAACATACATGCAGTTATATCCTTTAGAATATTCTCTTCCTTTTTTTCACCCTTACAATAACTATAATCCATTCTTGTAAACTACTTAGAAGTTCTGCACATGTATAAGTCTACACATATACCTAGCCTTTCTATATTAGAGGGAGAAATAAATCAAAACAAGTCAGCAATACAAATTCCTAGAGAAACATGAAATGAAAAGAACATACAAAAACACAACATTAGGTGATCTACGGTAGTCACTATGATGTCTCTTGTTATTTTCAATAAAATTGTCTATATCGTCACATATAGTATAAGCATAGCATTGCTTTACATTATTAATAAAATCTAAACATTGGAGACATTATAGGACTTCAGAGGCAGTTAACAATCAAACCAGAATGGGTATCCTATTGAATCCTGTCATCTTCAGAGTAGTTGCCCCTACTCTCAGACTTGACACTCTTAAGCATACCAGATTCAAATAAAATCAGTCAAGATAAAACAGTGATATAACCAGTCTTCTCTGTTTTATCTCTGCCATGCTATTTTTCTGTTGTTATTTGTTTACTTTTCTCCTTCATTCCACTGTCTGCCCCTTTCTTTGAGGCCTTTCTGCCATGATTCCTGGAACCCTGGTGGTTTTCTTCTCTCTCTCTAGAATGTCCTTCAGCGTCCTTTGCAGGGTTGGATTGGTGGTCACAAACTCCCCCAGTTCCTCTTTGTTGTGGAAATATCTTGTCTCTCCATTAATTTTGAGAGACAGTTTTACAGGGTACATCATTCTGGGTTGGAGGTTATTTTCTTTCAGGGCTTGGAATATTTCACTCCATGCTCTTCGTGATTTGATGGTTTGCATTGAGAAGTCCGCTGTGATTTTGATAAGTTTTCCTTTATAGGTAATCTGTTTCTTTTCTTTGACTGCTTTTAATATTCTGTTCTTGTGATGGATTTCTGGGATCCTGATTATTATATGTCTGGGTGTAGATCTCTTTGGGTTGTAGCTGGCTGGAGTTCTATATGCCTCATTTATCTGACCTTAACTTCTGTTACCTATGTTTGGGAAGTTTTCCTTAATTATTTCTGTGAATAGACTTTTTATTTCATTTGTATTTGTTGCTGCATCTTCATTCACATATTTTATTCTTAGGTTATAAATCCTCTTGTCATCTTCTAGCCTTTGTATCATTGCTTCCTGGTTCCTTGTTATTTTTAAGAGCTCCTTCCTTTCACGATCATATTTTGCAAATCTATCTTCAAATTTTGAAAGTTTGTCTTTAGTTTCTGTTAAAACGTTTTGCCAGGTTTCAATAGAGTTTTTAATTTCCTGATATTCTCTTT
Organism: Hydrochoerus hydrochaeris; assembly: GCA_004027455.1. Lineage (NCBI taxonomy): Eukaryota > Metazoa > Chordata > Mammalia > Rodentia > Hydrochaeridae > Hydrochoerus > Hydrochoerus hydrochaeris. The sequence goes on along the minus strand of PVLA01007921.1, from coordinate 32,518 downwards.
GGATCTGTTTCATATATTCTAGGTTTTGTTTATATTCTTCATCAAAGGCTTCTCTCCTTTCTCTGGGTTCCTCTATTCTTTCATTTGAGTCTACTTGAGGATTACCCAGGACTTCTTTTATTAGTCTTCTTATATCTGGCTTCACCTGAGTTAGAATTTCAGATTTAAATTCGACAATGAGGTCACGGATGTATTTCTTTATTTCTGATGAGGCTGTCTCTGAGATTACAGGTTTGCTGCTCTCAACCTCCTCTGCACTTACCGCTGGTTCCGCAGTTGCTTACCTTTTGCTCTTTCTCTGTCTTGTCATGTTTTCAGCCCCTTCAGATGGGTGGGTGGTGGAGGTCTCGGCCTTTCGTTTTGCTTACAGTTTTTCTGCAGCACACTTGCTAGGGAAGTACCCCCACTCAGTCTGCAGCAGATCTGTGAGTTGCAGGCTGAGAGCTGGCTCCTCCCCCTATGCCAGTCAACTAGTTAATGCTTCAACAGGTTTGTGTGTTCCCTGGGGATGCCACTGGCCCAGGAAAGCCTCGCCACTGGCCCAGGAAAGTCTTGTCCCTGGCTATTGGGTTTTAACCAGGGGCATGGCCCAGCCTGAGCAGATCCCACCAATCTACTTTGGACTAGGAGTCATCAGCCAACGCTGCCTAGGGCCCCCATTCAAGCCAGCCCTGCCCAACTCCAAAATGTCGCCCAGCCAGTCCTTCTGGTTTGGGGATTCCAGTTCCCATCACTCACCAAAGTTCGTGCAGCTCGACTGGCTCTTTCCACTCCCCGTTTCAGGGCCTCCCCCAGCCGAGGGTCTGGAGCTCACCAACCCCCGCTTTCAGCAGGGCCGCGATCTCAGCTTGATCGTGAGTCACCTTAATTAAAGACTTGCCAGTACAGTGATTGGGGCTTGCCCAGTTCCAGCCCTCTGTCCATGCTTCTTTTTCTTCTTTCTTTCTTTCTTTCTTTCTTTCTTTCTTTCTTTCTTTCTTTCTTTCTTTCTTTCTTTCTTTTTTCTTTTTCCTCAGTTTCTTCCTGGGTCGTGAAAATTCCTCTCCTTTTGTTTGGCTTTCTCCATTTTGCCAGATTCCAGCATCTGAGTTGTTTTTATTTTTTTTTCCTCAGAGAAGCTCTCTTACAGTGCTGCCACTCAGTCCGCCATCTTGCAATCCCGGGAGATTCTCTTTAATGGGGACAAATGCAAATTTAAGTCTGATCTGAGAAACATACTTAACAAGTGGAACTTTGTTTAAATTTACTCATTAAAAAAGCTGAAAATTAACAAGTGTTAGTCCTCAGGTGTCCTTTTAACTTCACAAAGATAATCTAAATAATGTATCAAAATGATAGGGATCTAATTTGATTTTTTTCATATACTGAGTTAGAGATTCTACCACCTCCTGTACAGCTACACATTTCTGATTTATCATGCTGGCAATCTTTTCTTTCTGAGCTCTCTTTTTTATTTATTTACTTCAATCTTTTTATTGTTATGGCATTGTAATATCTCTCAAAGTGCAGACAATTTGCTTGCTATCTTGTTTTTTTTTATGTTGAAGATGTTAATATGGCTATTCATCAGTCTTTATGAGTCTATATAAATGTTAGAGGAAATTTATTTTTATCTTTAAAAAACAGGTATTTGGATTGGCTTCACATTAAAATTATAGGCCAAATTGGAGAAAGCCTAAAGTATTTATAGTAGCCAAAAATGCACCTTGAAAATCATGAGGTGTTACTTTATTCAAATAATCTATATCTCTTTATGTGAATATGTAATGAAGAAAAGGTTTTTTCCATTGAGGTCTTATGTGTTCTATAGAAGGGTTGTTCCAAAAACCTAACAGTTTTTGAAAACAGCATCTTATTGTTGATTATATTTTCTAGGTGGTTATTGCTGGTGTGAAGACACTCCATTGGTTTTGATAATTTGATCTTACAATTGTAAGCCTGGTTAAACTCTCTTTTTAGTTTTGGAAATCAATTATATTGAGATTCTTAAGTAATGATTATATCACTGGGTAATAATGATGTAATAAACATTTTCCTAATAAGTTAATAATATTGTCAGATAAACATAATTACAGTAGTAATAATAACATTGTTAAATAGTGTTCATTGATCTAACAAAAGCTCAGTAATATGATCCTCTATTTTACACACTATACACTGCCTCCTTTAGGTAACAAGTTTGCAAGCTTTTTAAAAATTTCTGTCCTTCCAGACTTTACAGTAACTATAAATTTTCAACATGAAGTATAATGTTTGCCATGGGGTTTGCTATATAACCTTGTCCAAGCTAAAACATCTTCTCTATTATTAGTTTCTTAAGAGTTAAAAATAATTGTTGAAGTTCATCAAATGTATTTAGGGTATAGATTGAGAAGATATGACATTTCTCCTGTGGTCTATTGGTGTGACTTGCAGTGATAAATATTCAGATGTTGAACTTCCCTTGCATTATTCAGATGAATAATTTACTATTCTAATGTATTATTTTCTTAATATGATGCTCATCTGTTAATTAGTTTTTTATTTATGATTATTATGCCTATATTCATATGTTTTACTTTTTGTATTTTACTTCTCTGATTTGAAATGAAGATTACCATTGCTCAATTAAATAAGATTTGCAGACTTGTTTCTCCTCTATTTTCTAAAATAATCTGGCAGATGAGAAGGTTTGCTTCCTGTTGTAGCCAGTGCAGGCAGGAAGATGCAGCTGGATCCATGCCTGTGTGCCTGCTGCCAGTGCTGGAAAGCTTGCCTCCTTTAGGTAACTGGTGTGGGCAGGAAGAAACAACCAGATATGCCCATGTACCCGTAGGCTGCCATTGGAGACCCTTGCTTCCTTCAGGCATCCAGCACCCACTAAGAAAATCAGACAAACACACCCCTGTGTGCCTGCCACCATCAGGGGAATCCTGGTGTAGACACACAGGCTGCAAGAAGAAGCAACCCCATCACCCTACATCCTGGCCATCAGGGAAGCCTAAGTATAGCTGTATGGGTCTGGAGAATCCCACCCCACACCCTGCTATCTCCTTGGGAATCTGGGTTCAGAGAAATCCAGGTGCTTGTCCCATTTCAATGTCAAGAAGGAGGAGCAAAAGGCAGTCTCACACCTCCAGACTCCCCTCCCCCCAGAACAGGTCTGGGAGATACTGTCATGGAATAAGATGGAAGTCACACACCTGAAATCTCTGAGAGGATAACAACTGTGTAAAGAAAAAACTTCATGAGACTGTAAAAGTAATCAAATCAGAAATAATGTCTCAGGTAAAAGAAGAAATCACAGGTATAATGAAAGAATTGCTGAGCATATCTAAAGAAGACAGATAAAAAAGAGGAGCATAGGAAAATAATGGAAACCTTGAATGAACAATATAGCAAGAATTACAATGCATAAAACAGATTTAAAGAGATATCCAAATTCCCAAAAGAATTGAATACATTGTACCACAGTGACATATGTGCACCAATGTTTATAGCAGCAGTTTATAATAGGCAGATCTGGAAGCAATCTAAATGTCCATCAAGTGAGGAATGGATAAAAAAGATGTGGTATTTCTGTACAATAGAATACTACTGTGGCATGAAGAATGATAAACTGTACAATTTTTAAAAAATTGTTTTATTGAAGAACTTATTTTAAGAGAGAAAGAAAAGAAAACTAAAAAAAGACAAAATAGAAAAAAAACAAGAAGAAAACTATAATACAGAGTTAAAAAAATCATAAAATTGCTAGTTGATACATTACATATTGTCCACCTAACAATAGTTGTTAAAGTTACAAAATCAAAGCATAAAAGTGGCTAAACACTCAGACACTGACAGTACAAACTCTTCTGTTCAATGAGCTAACAAAAGCTCAGTAATATGGTCCTCTATTTTATACACTATACATATCATTATATCCTTTAGAGCACTTTCCTTCCATTTTACTTTTACAATATCTATTATGCTTTTATATCTATTATAGTTTTTGGATACCATTTTCTGTCCATTCTTATTATTTTTTACACTAGAGAGACAATATGATATTTACTAATGTGAGTCCTATTTATCTCAATAATAAGGATATTCTCAAGTTGCCTCCATTTACTGATAAAGGCCTCAAGATCATCATTTTTTATTGCTGAGTAGTATTCCATTGTATAAAAATACCACATTTTTTTCATTCACTTTGTGGTTGATGGACATTTTGGTTGTTTCCAAGATTTAGATATCACAAATTGTGCTGCTATAAACATGGGTGCACATATATCACTGTGACATGACCTTTTCAATTTTTCTGGGAAAACTCCCAGGAGAGGAATAGCTGAATTGAATGGAACTTCCAATCCTATTTTTTTTGAGAAATCTCCATACTCATTTCCACAGAGGCTGCACCAGTCTTTACTACCACCAACAGTGGAGAAGTTTTCCTTTTCCCCCATAACCTCACCAACATTTGTTATCAGTTGATTTCTTGATGGTGGCCATTGTTTGCAGAGTGAGATGAAATCTCAATGCTGTTTTAATTTGCATATCTCGAATGACCAGTGATGGTGAACATTTCTTCATATATTTATTTTCCATTTGTATATCTTCCTCTGAGAACTGTGTGTTCATCTCCGATGCCAGTTTTTTTTTTTTGTCTTTTTGAGACAGGGTCTCTCTATGCAGTTCGGGCAGGCCTTGAGCTCACTTTGTAGCTCCGGCTGGTCTTGAACTTGCAACGATCCTCCTGACTCAGCCTCCCGAGTGCTGCAATTACAGGTGTGAGTCACCACACCCAGCTTTTGATGCCCATTTTTGGAGAGGGCCTTTGAATTTGGTGGGCTTGATGTTCTTCAGTTCTTTGTTCTAGATATAAGTACTTTGTCTGAGGATTGTTGGCTAAAATTCTTTCCTATTCTATGGGTTTTCTTTTCACTTTGTTGGTGATTTCTTTTGAAGTATAAAAACTTTTTAGTAGTATGAGATCCCAGTTGTTGATTCTTTGAAGTATTTCCTGTGTTGTTTGAGTTTTATTCATGAATTCTTTCCCAACCCCTATGTCTCCAAGATTTTTACCTACTTTGTCTTCCAGTAGATTTAGTGTTTCTGTTTTAATATTTAGATCCTTGATTCATTTTGACTTTAGTTTAGAGCATGGTGATAGAAATGGATCTAGTTTCAGTCTTCTGCATGTGGAAAGCCAATTTTTCCAACGCATTTATTAGAGAGGCTATCTTTTTTCCAGTGGACATATTTAGCCCCTTTGTCAAATATAAGGTGGCTGAGTGTCTTTGTAGTAGTGCTTGCATCTTCTAATCTGTTTCTTTGATCCACAGGTCTATTTCTTTGCCAGTACCATGCTGATTTTATCACTGTGGCTTTGTAGTATAGTTTCAAGTCAGGAATTGAAATGCCTCCTGTCTTGCCTTTGTTGCCCAAAATCACCTTTGCTATTTTGGGTTTCTTCTGTTTCCAAATTAATTTTAGGAATGTTTTCTCTAGATCTGTAATGTATGTTAATGGTATTTTGATTGGGATTGCATTAAATCTGTATAACAGTTTTGGGAGTATGGCCATTTTCATAATGTTGGTTCTTCCTAGCCAAGAGCAAGGAATAGCCTTCCATTTTCTAATATCCTCTTCAATGTCTTTTTTTAGAGTAGTATAATTTTCAGCATATATGTATTTTACATTCTTGGTTAGGTTGATTCCTAGGTATTTCATTTTTTTAGATGCTATTGTGAAAGGGGATATTTCTATAATTTCTCTCTTGGTGAGTTTTTTGTTTGTGTACAGGAATGCTATTGCTTTTTGAGTTTTGACTTTGTATCCAGCTATGCTGCTGAATTTGTTTATTACCTCTAGTAGTCTTTTAATGGAGTTTTTAGGGTCTTCTATGTAGAGTATCATGTCATCTGCAAATAGTGATATTTAACTTCTTTTCCTATTTTTATACCTTTTATTTCTCCTTCTTGTCTGATTGCTCTGGATAATATTTCCAGAACTACATTGAATAAGAGTGGTGATAGTGGACATCCTTGTCTTGTTCCTGATTTTAGAGTGAAGGCTTTCAGTTTTTGTTCATTTATTATAATGTTGGCTGTTGGCTTGTCATAGATGGCCTTTATGATATTGAGGTAGACACCATGTATTCTGAGTTTCTGTAGCATTTTTATCATGAAAAGGTGTTGGACTTTATTAAAGGCTTTTTCTGCATCTATTGAGATGATCATGTGATTTTTATTTTTGGCTCTGTTGATCTGGTGTATTACATTTAGTCATTTGCATATGTGGAATGATCCCTGCATTCCTGGAATAAATCCCACTTAGTTGTGGTGTATAATCTTCTTAATGATTTGCTGTATTCTATTTGCCAATATTTTATTGAGAATCTTTGCATCAGTATTCATTCGTGAGACTGGTCTATAGTTCTCCTTTTTGGTTGGGTCTTTCTCTGGTTTTGGTATCAGAGTGATACTTGCCTCTAAGAATGAGTTAGGGAGGACTGCTTCTCTTTCAATTTCATTGAAGAGTTTAAGGAGTATTGGTATTAAAGCTTCTCTAAATTTTTTTATAGAATTCAGCTGTGAATCCTTCAGGACCTGGGCTTTTCTTTGTTGGTAAGTTTTTAATTATGTTTTCAATTTCAGTGCTGACATTGATACTGGATTATTCAAAATTGCTCTTTCTTCTTGGTTGAGCTTTGGTAGTTCATCTGTCCATTTTCTCTGTGTTTTCTACTCTATATGAGTAGATATTTTTAAAGTAGGTGTTCATGATCTTTTCAATTTCCATGGGATCTGTAGTAATTTCCTTCTTTTCAGTCCTTATTGCATTGATTTGAGTTTTTTCTTTCTTTTTCTTGATAAGGTTGGCTAGAGGTTTATCAATTTTGTTTATTTCAAATAATCAGTTTTTTGGTTCTCTAATTCTTTGTATTTTTTTAGTTTCAATTGCATTAATTTCTGCTCTAATCCTTCCAATTTCCTCTCTTCTATGAGCTTTGGGTTTGACTTGCTTTTGCTTTTTTATAAGCTTGAGATGTAGCATTAGGTTATTTATTTGTGTTCATTCCATTTTCTTGATGTGACTATTTATTGCTATATATTTCTCTCTTAGAACTGCTTTCATTGCATCCCATAGGTTATGGTATTTTGTATCTGCATTTTCAGTGTATTGTAGATATTGTTTTATTTCCTCTTTAATTTCATCTGTAACCCACTGGTTATTCAGGTTGTTGTTTAATTTCCATGTATTTATGCAGGTTTTTTTTGCCATTGTTTTCCAACTTCAGTGCATTATGATCAAATATTATTCATGGGATAATTTTTCTCCCTTTGCATTTAGTTAAGAATGCTTTATGGGATAACATATGGTCTATTTTGGAGAACGACCCATGTGCAACTGAGAAGAATGTATTTTCTGATGTGGTTGGGTGGAACACTCTGTAAACTTCCACTAAGTCCATTCACTCACAGGTATGATTTAGTTCTGTTATTTCTTTGCTGACTTTTTGTCTAGTTGACCTATCTCTTTGTGACAGTCAGGTGTTAAGGTCTCCTATTACAATTGTGTTCTTGTGTATTTGGTTTTTCATGTCCATTAGTATTTGTCTTATATAGTTGGATGCTCCTGTATTTGGTTATATATATATATATATATATATATATATATATATATATATATATATATATATATGTTAGTTCTTCCTCTTGTAGTTTTCCACTAATAACTATGTAGTGGCCTTCTTTATCTCTTTTAATCCTTTTAGGTTTGAAGTTTACTTTGCCTGCAAACAGAATAGCTATCCCTGCTTTTTTCTGGGTTCCTGTTGCATGGAATACTGTTTTCCATCCTTTGACTTTTAATCTATGAGTTTCTTTTTGAGTCAGATGTATTTCTTGTATACAGTATATTGTGGGATCCTGTTTCTTGATCCATTCCCTCAACCTGTTTCTTTTGATAGGTAAATTGAGCCCATTTACATTTATGGATATCACTGCTATGTACTGACTTTGCCATGTTGACTTTGCCATGTTGTGTTCCTATTGTTGGTTTCCTGCTTTTTTCCCTTGTTTGATTTCTTGTCCAGCATGGTTGCATCTTTCTGTTGTTCTGGTGATTGTGGTCATTCATATATCTATCTAGCATGTGTTTTAGCACTCTTTCTAAGGTTGGTTTGGTGGACATGAATTTCTTCAGTTGCTCTTTGTCATGGAAGTGTCTTGTTTCTCCATTAAATTTGAAAGACAGTTTTTCTGGGTACATCAGTCTGGGTTGAAAGTTGTTTCCTTTTAGGGCTTGAAATACTTCAAGCTTGTCTTAACATGAAGGTTTGTGCTGAGAAGTTTGCCATGATTCTAATAGGCTTTCCTTGATAGCTGAGTTGTGTCTTTTCTCTAACAGATTTTAGTATTCTGTTTTTATGCTGTATGTCTGGGATCTTAATTATTATATATCTGGGTGTAGATTTATGTTGGTTATGACTGTCTGGCATTCTATATGCCTCACTTATGTGTATATCAGAAATTTTCCTCATGTTTGGGAGATTTTCTACCATTACTTCTGTGAACAGCTTAGATATATCCTTTGTGTTGCCTCCTGCTTCCTCACTGATGACTATTAATCTTACATTGTTTCTCCTGGCATCATCTTGAAGCTGCTAGGTTGTCATTTCATGCTGTTTTGTTGTTTTTATAAGTTCTACCCTTTCATGATCGCTATCCATGATCCTGTCCTCAAGGTCTGAAATTCTATCCTCAGCTTCATTTAAATTGTTTTGCCAGCTTTCAGTGCAATTTTTTGTTTCTTGGATATCTCTTTGAATTTGTTTCATAGATTCTGCTTGTTTTCTGCATTGTTCATTCAAAGTTTCAATTAATTTCCCATGCTCCTGTATTTTTTAATCTATTTCTTCTCTAGCTATGTTGAGCAGCTCATTTACTAAGTTTATTATTTCTGTCTTTACATAAGACATTATTTCTAATTAGAGTTCCTCTATAGCCTCATGGATCTGTTTCTTTACTTCATTTGCTAACTTTTCAGAGATTTCTGGTGTAAGACTTTTATTTTTATTTTTTAAAACTTTTTCATTTTTAAAGTATTAAAATACCACGGAATAAGATGGAACAAAGCCAATTGAGACAATGTAGTGCAATTGGTACAAAACTTCACAACAGGTTACTGGTACTGTAGTATATCTTGTTTTCTTCACAATAGTTGTTCTTTCAATAAGGTATAGCAAAATCAAAGGAAATACGGAACATTATAGAAATTATCAAAACAGAATATTGAATAGAGCAATATCATTAACCAGAACAAAGCAAAACAGTGATAAAAATATTTGCCTAAAGAGATGGTAGAAGGAAATCCCCCTTATTTGCTATATTGCATATAGTCAAGCTCATAAGAGATGCTCAGATCTCTGGCTCCCACTTGCTAACAGCAAGGGGGGAGATATATGGATGTTTGAATCTCAGCTCACATGCTAGTAAGCTCACAGCTCTTATCAGGGAGGTGAGCTGGTTGCTTGGTTTCCCAGTGCCCTAAGTTCCAACATGGCATGGATCTCAGAAGATGCTGCTGGTTCTCACCCTGGAGTGGCCGTGGCTTGCCAGGCCACAGCCACTTACCAGGGTGGTGAGCTGGCTGCTTGGTTTCCAAGTGCCTTAAGTTCCACCATGGCATGAATCTCAGGAGACCCGGATGGTTCTCTCCCTGGTATGGCTGCAGCTTGCTGGGCCACAACCACTTATCAGGGTGGCAAGCTGGCTGCTTTTTTTTTTTTGTACTGGGGATTGAACTCACAACCTTGCACTTGCCAGGCAGGTACTTATGCTGCTGAGCTACATCCCCAGCTGCTGCTTGGTTTCCCAGCACCCTAAGTTCCAACATGATGCAGATCTCAAGAGATACTGATGGTTCTTGCCCTGGGGCAGCAGTGGATTGCTGGGCCACAGTCACTTACCAGGGTGGAGAGCTGGCTGCTTGGTTTCCCAGCACCCTAAGTTCCACCATGGCATGGATCTCAGGAGAGGCTGATGGTTCTCATGCTGGAGCAGCTGTGGCTTGCTGGGCCACAACCACTTACCAGGGTGGCAAGCTGGCTGCTTGGTTTTCCAGTGTCCTAAGTTCCAACCTGATGTATGACTTTTAAAGTGCTCTATTTCATTGTTGCCTGTACTTGCTCTTGATGGACTAGATGTTTGAGATTGCATTTTGCCTTCTTCTTTAGTCATTTTCACCTTTTGAGTAGATATTTGGTCTTTGTATCCCAACAGTCACAACTGTCCATAGTGTGAATTTTAGAGTCCTACTGTGTGGTTGATGTTTGTCAAATTGCTGGGTACCACAATGAAGAGGAGATCCAGTTATCTGAATTATTCCTACAGGGCCTGTTGGGTGAGTCCTATATTCTTTTTGGACTAAATAGCCTAGAAGTATTGATGTAGGTCAACTCTTAGTTCCTGCTGTTGCTATATCTTCAGGTTGTTGCAGGTCACTAGATCTCCCTGGATATAGTGTTTGTGTCAGCTGAGGCCCTACTGTGTCACTGGGGCTCTCATAAGCCTTTTAAATTTTCTCTAAGTTGGGGGGCCTTATTGGTGCACTACTAAACCTGTCTGATGTTCTCTGTGTGAGGAAGGGATTACCCACTCTCTTGCCAGGTTCACCAAGGTCTCACAGTTGGAGGGAGTTTCACTTCTGCTTCTATTTACCCACTGCAGATCTCTATTTCAGGGGCAAACTCACCACACTGACTGGAGCCTGCTGAGGTATTCTGTTTGGGTGAGGGGTTCCTGAGTCTCATCCAGCCAGCATGATAATGGGAAAAGGGGTTGGGCCCAAAGATCAACTGCAGTACTAGGTCCAGGAGGCGGGTGGGTTCTTCAAGGAGTGGGTCCAGTGGCAGAAGTCTGAGGCAGCTCAGGTGTGTGGCAGGCTTCCCCAATGTTCCTGGCAGAGGGGCAGGCCCAGCAGGGGTAGTCTGAGGCAGCTCAGGCCCACAGCAGGCTTCCCTGATGTTCCCAGCTGAGGGGTGGGCCCAGAAGTGGCAGTCCAAGGAGGCTCAGGGGTGGGGCAGGCTTTTTCCGATGTTCCTGGCAGAGGGGCAGGCCCAGCAGGGGCAGTCTGAAGTGTCTTAGGCCCCTATTTTTTAGTTTTAAAAATTTTATTATTTTTTCTTTTTTAAATTTTATCTTAAAGAGGATAAAATTAAGCATAACAAAACAGAACAAGACAGATCATAAGAAAACAATGTAAGAGACACAGATTTCAAAGCAAGACAACTAGAGTTTTCACTGTCTATCATATTGTCTCCTGTTTTCTTCTAAATAGTTGTCCATATCTTCACATACAGTGAATTCATACAAAACAAGATAGTATAAAACTGATCAGAACAGGATGATGAAGGCATTTTAGGTCTTCAAGACTAGACAATAAGGAAGTCAACAATGGCTGCCACAGTGTCTCTCATTCTCTTCAAAATAACTGTTCACACCTTCACATATATTGAAATTAAACAGAACAAAACAGACTAAAATCACTCTGAACAAAGAATAATAGTATTGCTGGATTTCACATCATGACACTATGGAATCAGCACTGGGTTACCTTAGTGTCTCTTTTTCTTCAAAATTGCTGTTCATTTCTTCATGCATTATATAATCAGCTCCCATAAACTGTTTAGAAGTTCTATGCATGCATGAGTCTCTACATGTATATCTATCCTTTCTGTATTAGAGGGAAAAACAAAATAAAACAAGACAAAATAAAACAAATTCCTAGAAAAACATGAAATGAAAAAAACATATAAAACCACAATACAAGGTGATCTACAATGATTACTATGATGTCTCTTGTTATTTTCAATAGAACCATCCATATGATCAGGCATAGTACAATTGAACATAGCAGTACATAGCAATATCAATAAAAAACATTGGAGACATTATAGGGCTTCAAAAGCAGTTAATAATCAAACTGGAATGGGTATACCATTGAATCCTGTCATCTTCAGAGTAGTTGCCTCTACACTCAGACCTGATACTTTCAAGCATACCAGATTCAAATAAAATCAGTCAAGACAAAACAGCAATCTAATAAACCAGATTCAAATAAGATCGGTCATAGTAAGACTGTGTAAGTAATACAGGGCTTCAGTTTAAGTTAACAGGAAATTAAGGATAGTTACTGTAGTATATCCTGCTATTTTTGGGATAGCTGTCTGTGCCCTCAAATCCAGTACAAGTAGACAGACCAGATCAGAATAAAATCAAATGAAGTAGAGTGATAGGAATAATGTGGATTTTAATACCTGATACACTGTTAACAATGTCCTCTGCCTTCCTTTTTTAGACAATTCCTCCTCTTTCACTTTTACAGGGTGCTTCGTACATTTTGGGTCCCATTAATTCCTTTAGTTTCCAGACTAGGGAGGCAACCCGCTATCCACCTAAGTGGTTCTGAACCTTTTTACCCCTGAGCTTGATCTTGTGCTGTATTCCTTTACCTACTAAAACCTCAAGGTTTTCCTCCCTTATAGCTGAGCAGTTCTCCACTGCACAAAATGTCATGCAGCTGCTGGATGAGCTGTCTTTATTTCTCTCTAGTTCCCTGTCACATAGAGTGCTGTTCTCTCATGTCCGACTTTCTGTCCACCAACCCACCCTCAGGTTGATTATATTTCCTATTCTGAGCATCTTGCTGGGCCCTATCTCGTGTTCCACCCTGCCTGTGCTTCTCTTTGTTAGTGTATCAAGGCCATCTGTGTTAAAGATTATAGCCAACCCTCTCTGCCTCATCTCTGTTATGCTATTTTTCTGCTATTGGTTGTCTACTTTTCTCCTTCATGTCACTGTTTTCCCCATTCATTGAGACCTCTCTGCCACTGTTCCTGGAGTCTTGGTGTTTTTTTTTCTCTCTCTAGAATGTCCTTCAGTATTTTTTGTAGGCTTAGATTAGTGGTCATGAACATCCCCAGTTCCTCTTTGTCATGGAAACAACTTGTTTCTCCATTAATTTTGAGAGACAGTTTTGCAGGGTACCTCAATCTGGGTTGGAAGTTATTTTCTTTCAGGGCTTGGAATACTTCGCTCCAAGCTCTTCTTGATAGTTTGTGTCAAGAAGTCTGTTGTGATTTTGATGGATTGTCCTTTATAGGTGATCTGTTTATTTTTTCTGACCACTTTTAATATTTTGTTCTTGTGATGAATTTCTGGGATCTTGATTATTATATGTCTGGGTGTAGATCTGTTTTGGTTTTAGCTGGCTAGAATTCTGTATGCCTCATATATCTGAATATCATGTCCTTTTCTTATGCTTGGGAGTTTTTACTTAATTATTTCTGTTAATAGCTTTTGTATTTCATTTCTTCACTCACATTTTTTATTCTTAAGTTATAGATCCTCTTGTCATTTTCTAGCCTTTGTATTGTTACTTCCTGGTTCCTTGTTATTTTTAAGAGATCTTTCCTTTTGTGATCACACATTGCAAACCTATCTTCAAGCTTTGATAATCTATCTTTGGTTTCCTTTAGGCAATTTTGCCAGCTTTCAGTGGAGTTTTTAATTTCCTGATAATGTCTTTCAATCTGTTTGATGTATTTTAGATTATAAAATTTTTTTAATTGAAGTTTTATCTCCTTTTTCTGTGTTCCTCCATTCTTCTGTGTCTTCTTGAGAGGTGTTTAGCATTTCTTTTATTAATCTGCTTATATCTTGTTTACTTGTATTAGTATTTCAGTTTTGAGTTCTTCTAGAATGTCACAAAGATATTTCTTTATGTTAGCTGATACTATGTCAGATATTGCATGTTTGCTGTCTTTGACCTCTTCTGTATTTATCTCTCCTAGACCCATATTCCCTGGGTTGGTAGCTGGAGGCTTTTTCTTATTTCTTTCTCTTGTCATGTTTTTGGTTTGTGCCATACAGGTGTATGATGGAGGTTCCAGCCCTTTCCATATTGGTTATGGTTCTTCTGAAGCATTCTGGCTAGGGATTGCTGCCCTTTCCAGTTTGTCATTGATCACTGAGGTGCAAGCTGGGGCAGTGAAGCCTGGCCCATTGCCTCCAAACCAGTCAACCAGTGGGTGCCTTCACCACATTAGTGTGTGCTGTGTGGATGGAACCAATTTGGGACAATTTTGGGGGATAATTTTGTCCCTGGCTATTGGGTTCCAACCAGGGGCATGACTCAGCCCAAGAAGATCCCACCAATATTCTCTGGGCCATGAGTGGCCAACTGAAGCCACTGCAGTTCTGGGTTCAGGCCTGTCCTGCCCAATTCCAATATGCTGTCCAGTCAGTCACTCCCTTCAGCGAGAGGTCCAAATTCTGAGCACTCACTGTGAGTAGTGCAGATCTCCACAGCAGCTCTGTTCTCCCCTGCAATGCATCCTCCTGCTGAGGGCCTCGGGCTTGCCAACCCCCTGAGTCCAGCATGACCACAACTACAGCACAACTGGGAGTCATCTGATTCCAAGGTGTCTAGCACAGCATGGGACCAGATCCAGTGCGTCTGGCTCCAACCTTTTGTCTGCATTTTTCTTTGTCCTTAGTTTCTTCCCGGGTCATAAGAATCCCTTTCCTTTTGTTTGATCTTCTCCATGGTGATAAATTCTAGCATCTGAGCTGTTACTTTTAGAGAGGCTCTTTACCTTACTGCTTATTGATCTGCCATCTTTTCCCAGAATGTCTGTGAAAAAAAATCTAAATTGATTAAGTTTAGCAGTATATTTTAGATATACATAATTATCACATTCATTATAGGGAGTTTGTATCTGACCATGATCTATCTTGTTTCTTTTTTTCTTATTTACTCCACTCCCTTCAATCAATTATCCCCTCCTTATTTTTGGGAATTTTATTTCTTAGTAATTCATAAATGTGGTAAATTAAATTGTATTTTTGGGATGCTTGATTGTCAAAGCAAGAAGAAATTTCAAAAAGCTTTCAAAATAAACCCCTCATTTTAAGATGAGTAATTGAGTTTCAGAGACCAGAGATGATCGGCCAACATGTAGGCTACCAATGAGTGGCACACACAAAAAAAACTTTAGGATCTAAATCTCTGAATCTTTTTCTGTCACACCTCCCATATCCATTAGAATAAAGTTCTGCAAACATCCTCATAAAAAAAGCAAAGTAAAAGGAATGGTGGAGCAGAGTATCCAAACCAAAAGGCCCAGGTGCATAAATTCTTTTTCCCCCCACTTATGAGTATTGTCTCAAGTTGCATCCATTTACTTATAATGTCTCAATGTGATCATTCTTTATGGCTGAGTAGCACTTTATTGTATAAAAGTACCACATCTTTTGTATCCATTCCTCAGTTGATGGGGATATAGGTTGTTTCCAAGATCTGGCTAATATAAATTGTGCTGCTATAAACATGGGTGCACATGTGTCACTGTGATAAGATGTGTTCAGTTCTTCTGGGAATATGCCCAGAAGTGGAATAGCTGGGTCAAATGAGACTTCCAATCTAAGCTTTTTGAGGAACCTCCAGACTGACCTCAACAGTGGATACACCAGTCTACACTCCCACCAACAGTGCAGAAGTGTTCTTTTTCCCCACAGCCTCTCAAACATTTGTTGTTGATAGTTTTCCTTATCCTGGCCATTCTTTCTGGAGTGAGATGGAGTCCCAGTGTGGTTTTGATTTGCATTTCTCTAATGACCAATGATGCTGGACATTTTTTCATGTATTTATTGTCATTTGTATTTCTTTATCTCAGAACTGTGTATTCATCTCAGATGCCCATTTTGGGATTGGGTCTTTGAATTTCAGGGGTCTGATTTTTAAAAATTCTTTTCTTTCAAAATTCATGAGTTTCCTTTTTACTACATTGAATATTTCTTTTGATATCCAAAACGTTTTAATGAGCTGAGATCCCAGTTATTGATTCTGTGAAGTATTTCCCATGTGGTTTGATTTTTGTTCATGAATTCTCTGCCTACCCCTATGTCTTCAAGATTTCTACCTACTTTGTCTTCCAGCAGATTTAGTGTTTCTGTTTTAATATTTAGATCTTTGATCCATTTAGACTTTAGTTTAGTACATGCTGATAGGCCTGGGTCTGGTTTTAGTTTTTGGCATATGGAGAGCCAGTTTTCTAGCACCACTTATTAAAGAGACTATCTTTCTTCCAGTGGATATGTTTGGCCCCTTTGTCAAAGATAAGGTGGCTGAGTGTGTTTGTAGTTGTAGTTGTATCTTCTAATCTATTCCATTGATCTTCAGGTCTGTTTTTATTCCAGTACCATGCTGATTTTACTATAGTGGCTTTGTAGTATAACTTCAAGTCGGGGATTGTGATGCCTCCTGCCTTGACTTTGTTGCTTAGAATTGCTTTTGCTATTATAGGTCTCTTCTGGATCCAGATGAATTTTAGGAATGATTTCTCTAGATCTGTGAGATATGCTAGTGGTATTTTGATTGAGATTGTATTAAATCTGTATAACAATTTTGGAAGAGTGGACATTTTCATATTTGTTCTTTCTATCCATGAAAAAGGAATGTCTTTCCATGTTCTGAGATCCTTATCAATTTCTGTTTTCAAGGTATTATAATTTTCTCTTACTAGATCTTTTACTTCTTTTGTTAGATTGATTCCTAAGTATTTCATTTTTTGGATGCTATTGTGAAGGTGTGGCTCTTCTCATTTTTCTCTCAGTGAGTTTGTTTGTGTATAGGAATGTTATTGATTTTTGAGTGCAGACTTTGTATCCAGCTACATTACTGAATTTAGTTATTATACTTAGGAGTCATTCAATGGAGTTTTGGGGGTCTTCTATGTAAAGTGTCATGTCTTGTGCAAATAATGATAATTCAATGTCTTCTTTTCCTATCCTTACTCCTTTTATTTCTCTCTCTTGTCTAATTGCTTTGGCTAGTATTTCCAGCACTATATTGAATAGGAGTGGTGATAATGGGCATCCTTGTCTTGTACCTGATTTTAAAGTAAAGGCTTTTAGTTTTTGGCCATTTAATATGATGCAGGCTGTTGGTTTGTCATAGATAGCTTTTATCAAATTGAGAAAAAGACCATCTATCCCAATTTTCTGTAAGGTTCTTACCATGAATGAGTGTTGATTCTTATCAAAAGCTTTTCTTGCATATATAGAAATCATCATGTGTTTCTTATTTTTGGCTCTAGTGATATGGTAGATTACATTTATTGACTTGAATATGTTGAACCAAGCCTACATTCCTGGGATGAATCCCACTTGGTTGTGGTGTATAATCTTCTTGATGATTTGCTGCATTCCATTTTCCAATATTTTATTGAGAATTTTTGCATCTATGTTCACTAGGGAGATTGGCCTGTAGTTCTCTTTTTTAGTTGGGTCTTTCTCTGGTTTTGGTAATAGAGTAATACTTACTTCCAGGAATGAGGGAGAGAGAATTTCTTCCCTTTCAATTCCATTGAAGAGTTTGAGGAGTGTCAGCATTAAGTCTTTTTGAATTTCTTGTAGAATTCCACAGTGACTCTATCAGGACCTGGGATTTTCTTTGTTGATAAGGTTTTAATTACATTTTCAATTTCATTAATTGAAATTGGGTTATTCAGCAGTTTTACATCTTCTTGATCCAGCTTTTGTAGTTCATATATTTTTAGGAATCTGTCCATTTCTTTTGTGCTGTCAAGTCTATCAAAATAGAGGTTTTTGAAATAGGCATTGATGATCTTCTATATTTACACAGTGCCTGAAGTGATTTCACTCTTTTTATTCCTTATTCCATGAATCTGAATTTTTTCTTTCCTTTTTAAAGTAATGTTGGTTAGGGGCTTATCAATTTTATTTATTTTTTTAAAAAACCAACTCTTTGCTTCATTGATTCTTGATATTGTTTTCTTAGTCTCTATTGCATTGATTTATGCTGTGATCTTTATAATTTCCTCCCTTCTTTTGGGTTTGGGCATGGGTTGCTCTTCTTTTTCTAGCCATTTCAGGTGTAGCATCAGGTTATTTGTGTTCATTCTGTTTTCCTGATGTGGGAATTCACCACAATAAATTTTTCTCTGAGGACTACTTTCATTGCATCTCAGAGATTCTGGTAAGTTGTGTCTGTATTTTCCTTTGCTTGTAGATATTGTTTAATTTCTTCTTAAATTTCCTCTGTGACCCCATGATTGCTCAGGAATGTATTATTCAATTTCCATGTGTTTGTAGGGTTTTTGCAGTTTCTTTTGTTAATTTCTAGTTTCATGGTGCCATGATCTGATAACATGCATGGGATAATTTCAATTCTTCTGCATTTAATTAAGCATGTTTTGTGGGCTAGTCTATTTTAGTGAATGTCCCATGTGCTGGTGAGAAGAACGTATATTCTGGTGTGGTTGGGTGGAACACTCTGTATATGCCCACCAAGTTTGTTTGTTCACAGCTTTGATTCAGTTCTGTTATTTCTTTGCTGATTTTTTGCCTAGTTGATCTGACCACTTGTGTCAATGAGATGTTAAGGTCTCCTGTTATAATTGTGTTGTTTCTTATTTGAGTTTTAATTTCAGTTAATATTTGTTTTGTATAGCTGAGTGCTTCCAAATTTGATGCATATATACTTAAGATTGTTATCTCTTCCTCTTGAATTTTCCCCCTAACTAGCATGTAGTGACCTTCTTTATCTCTTTTGGTCATTATTGCTTTGACATTCACATTGTCTGCAAACAGAATAGCTAGCCCTGATTTCTTTTTGGTTCCTGTTGCATGAAGTATTGTTTTCCATCCTTTGACTTTCAGTCTATGAGTTTCCTTTTGTGTTAGATGGTTTTCTTGTATACAACATATGGATGGATGTTGTTTCTTGATCCATTCTGCCAGTATGTTTTTTTACTTGGTGAATTGAAGCCATTTAAATTAATGGTTATAACTGATATGTATTGCTTTATTTTTGACATGTTATCTTTCTGCTTTTTTGTTCTTTACTTTTCTCCTCTGTTTAATTGTTTTCCTTACTTAGTGTTTTTTTTCCTATGTCTTTCTAGAATGTCTTTCAGTATTCTTTGCAGCACTGGTTTGGTGGTCATGAAGTTCTTCAGCTGTTCTTTGTCATGAAAGTATATTATTTTTCCATCAATTTTGAAGGGGCATATTTTGCAGTGTATATCGATCTGGGTTGGAAATTGTTTTCCTTCAGGATCTGAAATACTTCACTCCATGCTCTTCTTGACTTCATTGTTTGTGTTGAGAAGTCTGCTATGATTCTGATAGGCTTTCCTTTATAGATGATCTGTCTTCTTTCTAACAGCTTGTAATATTCTGTTACTATGTTGGATTTCTGGGGTGAGGATTATTATATGTCTGGGTATAGTTTTATTTTGGTTATGGCTGATTGCAGTTCTGTATGCTTCACTTATCTATATGTCAGTTTCCATTCTCATGTTTGGGAAATTTTTAGCTATTACTTCTGTAAGTAGCCTTTTGATATCATTAGTTTTGTCACCTTTTTTGTTTATACCTATCAATTTTGTGTTTTCTTTGCATCACTTTGTAGCTGTTGAATTGTAATTTCCTGATTTCTTGTTATTTTTAAAAGATCTTTCCTTTCCTGTTCACTAGCTGCAATCTTGTCTTAGAGGTCTGACAGTCTATCTTCACTTTCATTGAGGCAGTTTTGCCAACTTTTGATGGAATTTTTGATTTCCTGTATATCTCTTTGTATCTGTTTCATGCCTTGTGTCTGTTTTTTACAATGTTCATTCAAGGTTTCCATCTTTTTGCAGTGTTCCTCTAATTTTTTAACTATGTCTTCTTTAGATGTGTTCAGTATTTCTTTCATTGCATTTATCATTTCTTCTTTTACTTGGGAGATTATTTTTGAACTGAGTGCTTTTATAGCTTCCCAGAGTTCTTTCTTTACTTCAGTAACTATCATTTCAGGAGTTTCAGGTGTATGGCTTACATTTCCTTCTATGTCCATGTCTCCTAGGCTTGCTTGGGATGGGCTGAAAATTTGAGATTGCATTTTGCTCTTCTGTTTTGTCATTTTCCTATATTCCCTTAGGGAAGTCAAAGGCAAGGTATCAGTTATTTCTTGGGTTGAGAATATCTATCCCTATTACAGGGAATTTCCCTAGTTCAGTGGAGGTCCTTAGACAGACCTTACCATGTGGCTTCCAGCCACTTGGGGTTTCTGAGTGGGGCCATGCCAGTCTTAGAGCGATGTACCAAGGCTTCCCCATGGGATGGAAATTGCTCTGCACTATTTCAGCTTGTGAGGTGGAATGCAGGCAGCCATGGACCATTTGGTGGTCACTGAGTGGGGCCCAAATAGGTAGGGAGGGACCCTCTGGTGTGTCCTTACATGATGCAAGATGCTGGGCAGGTCCCCTACCAGTCTTGGAGTGATGTACCAAAGCTTCCCTGTGGGCTGGAAATCTCTGTGTGCCCTTTTGGCTCACAAGGCAGAATGCCAGGTGCATAAGTTCTTAAGAATCACTGAATTAATTATAAAGGTCCACATTACATACAGTATGCATGGGGTAATTTAAATTCTTTTGAATTTACTTGAATCTGTTATAGGAGCTAGTATGTGGTCTATTTTGAAGATGGTCTCATGCATAGTGGGGAACACATGTATTCTGTTGCTGTGGCATGGAGAATTGTAGATGTCTACTAAATTCATTTGTTCTAAAGTTTGTTATATCTCTAGTATTTCTTTGCAGATTTTTTTCTAGTTGATCTATTTATTTGTGACAGTGGTGTATTGAAGTCTCCTGTTACAACTGTATTAGTGTTTATCTGATTTTTCTTATTCATTAAAGTATGTTTTATATAGTTGGATGTACTGTTATTTGGTTCAAGTGTATTTATGGTTGTTATCTCTTCCTGTTGGGTTATTCCCATAAGAACTATATAGCCACCTTTGTCTCTTCTGATCCATCTTGGCTTGAAAACCACTTTATCTGTGAACAGAATAGTTAACCCTGCTATAGAGTATGGCTTTACATACTTTAACTTCCAGTGTATGAATTTCTTTTGGAATTAAATGTATTTCTTGTATGCAATGTATTGTTGGAACTGTTTTTTTTTCCTTTCCTTTTTTAGGGGTAGCAAGTGAGAGTCAAACTCAAGACCTGTTTGCCAGGCAGGCACTGCACCTCTCACATATATCCTTGGCCTTTTTTTTTTTTTGAGACAAGATTTCACTATGTAGTTCAGGCGGGCTTGAACTCACTTGGTTGCCAGGGCTGGCCTCAAACTTGTTGTGATACTCCTGCTTCAGCCTCCCAAGTGCTGGGGTTACAGGCTTATGTCACTGTGCCTATCTCTTGCTTTTTTTTTTTTTGTAATAGAGTCTCACTATGTAGTTCAGATTGGCCTGAACTCACTATGTAACCCTGGCTGGCTTTGAATTTGCACCTCAACCTCCAAGGTGTTGAGATTACAGGCATGTGCCATCATGCCTGGCTTAATTTCTTCTTTTTCTTTTTATCTTCTTTTTGGTACTGGGGATTAAACTCATGACCTCACACTTGCCACGCAAGTGCTTATGCTCCTGAGCTAAATCTCCAGCCCTATGGCTTAATTTCTTGGTCAATACCAGGGACACTAAATTGAACCCTGGATATAGATTCTAGCAAATCTTCATTGTGCATAATGGTTTGCAAGACTATGTAATGTCAGGTCAGGGATTTTAGTTTTAGCAATAACTTTATTTTGAGCTGTACTTCTCATAGCAGCATCAGCTAACAATTTTTTAAAAAGATGTTTGATTTGCAATTTGAAATATCCTTCAACTTTAATAGTAACCACTTATTCAAATAGCATTCAGTAGTTCCATAGTGAAATCTTGGGCTGGAGATTTAGCTCAGTGGTATAAGTACCTACCTGGAAAGCATAAAGTTATGGGTTCAATCCCTTGTTAAAAAAAAGGAATAGTCTTAATCTTGTTCCCAAAGGTAGTGTAAATCCTGTCTCCATAACATTCCAAAATCACGGGTCACAACATATACATAGCAAAATTTGTATAAACATTGGTTACCAGTTCTTTAGTTCAAATAGAAGCTTCTGTTAGGTCTAAAATTTAACTTTTCAGGCAAATATAATGTATGGTAAGTGATGAGGTTCAGCAACTTCCATTCAGTTAGCTGTTGCATAACCAGTAGTATATTTCCATGTTCATATTTTAAATAAGAACCTTCAGTATACCAGGACCCATTTGCTTTAGGTATTGTTCAATCTTACCTAGGAAGTGAAAAGGTGTCAGTTAGTAAAATACAACTTTATTTTGTATAGTACTGGGGACTGAACCTAGGGCCTCATGTATATTAGGCAGGTACTCTTAACACCAAACCCTAGTTATTATTTGAGATAGGCTCTTACTAAGTTGACCGAGTGAACTTGAACCTGAGATTTTCCTGCCTCAAACAGTAGAGTAGCTGAGGTTACAGGCATGCAACATGTCTGGCACTGACAATCTTGTAAATTGTCCTGCAGTAGTTGGCCTAGGCCAGGGTGGCAAACATATGGCATGTGTGAAGCAATCAGCTGTTTTTTATTGCAAACTCTGAAATGTTTGCCATTACTGGTCTAGGCTATTTTTGTATGCATCCCAAAGCATCATGCTCCAAATTAAATTTTCAGAACATAGGCTATATTATAGAGACTTAACAAATTTATCAGTATTTTATGTGCATCCTTAAAACAAGGTCTTCCTAATCCAGATGTGCTTTCTAATCCAGAAACAGGGAATGTTTGGGTTGAAGAGTCAGTGAAAGCAGTATACATCATGGACAGTTTGTCCCTACACTTCTATTGCTTTTAGACACCTGGGAACTTCCTTGAAGGGACCAACTGTCTCTTCTTTTTTTTGGAGGAGAAAGTTTAATTCACCATAATTTAGCTGATCAGCTGATTTGCCTTGGAATTATGGAAATCCAAATTGCAATTATTGTGTCTATAACAATGGCTACAAGATTTCTGGTAAGATGGCAGAATGATAAGCAGTAGCAGGTCAGCCTGTCCAAGATTCAGAATTAGACCCTGGAATATAACACCTTGGGGAACAAAAAAAGGAAGGATGTGCACAGATCCCCTGGATCCTGAAAAGATCTGAAGGGATAACTGGAGACCTCTAGAAAAGTGGAGAGATGGACCTCAATGCAGAAACAGGAGGTGGAAAGCTCTACTTACTTCGAGTCCTGGCTCAAATTTTCAGAGACACAGTGAAGGTGAGTGACTCCAGTGGTCTCCACAAAGAAATGCAGCAGTGGAAAGAGGCAGTATATGCTGTGAACTACAACTTGTGAGTGACAGTCCAAATATCCTCTGGAGAGGGAGCTTGCCCAAATGACATTTTAGGGAGAGGTAAACTGAACCCTCTGCTCAAAAGAGTTGTGGGTTGTCTCCCTCTCAGCACTCTCAATGGCTGGGTGAGTTTCCCCAGGGAGACATTCAGGACACCTAGAGTGTTTTAGCTTAAACAAGTCAGGCTTCAACTCACAAGCAGAGGCCAGGATCAGCCTGAACTTCTGTGGAGTTGAAAGTACCAGAATTGCCATCCCAAACTATTCCAACAGTAAGGTAATTGGGACAACTCAATATCCCACTCTACTTCTACTGCAGGATTTCTGGGATCCACTGGGATGGATCTGGGTTCTGTCTACTATCTTTGTCTAACAGAAACATCAGAGACAAACCCTGAGTTGGATACTACCACAGATGTTGATCCCAGGAGATAATAACAGAATTGATAGGACAGAAAAGCTTCTTTTTTTTTCTCTTTGATTTTGTTTTCTTTTTTTTCTTCGTTGTTTGTTGCTGCTTTTTTTTTTGATGACTGTGGACATTGTTTTTTAGTTTTTTTGGCTTTTTTTAGTTCTATTTTTTGTCTTTTCCTTCTTTCATTCTCTCCTATTTTTTTCATCAGTTTCCCAAATCCTGTGTAATCTTCCTTTGTCCATTAGCCTTGCTTCTAATCTACTTTTTTTTATTTCTCTATCTTTTCCTCTTATCTCTTTTAAATTTTTCCCTTGAAGTTAAGTCACTCTATTGAGGATATATTTACTGTATATAACTTTCCGACTTTTTTTGAATTTTGTTATATAGTTGTAAATCTTGTACCCATGATGTAAGGTGGTAAGTTAACAGTTGCCAGATTGTTATTTTCTCAACTGACTTCATGCTACTGCTATTCTACTTGTGCAGGATAATAAAGGATATAATGACCAAAACGTATATGTTAGCCAAGGTCAAATAGTTATTGGATCAGTTGTTCTTTGTATGCTGAAACTGAAATTGTTTGGCATTCATAAACATTACCACAGTACATACAGCACCAAAGAACTGGGTGCTAGGCCAAATGGTTGCAATTTCCTATACCTAAGAAACTGAAGAGGCAGAATCTTGGGACAGTCTCAGTAATCAAAATTAGTGATTGTACAACTAATTCTATTAGTTCTTGGAGCAAAACAATTAACATTCATAAGATTAGATCAATCTTGCATGTTTATATCTGGTAATATGAGCAACTCTTTTGAAGATAACTATGCAAAATAACAACCTTAGTTATGTTCCTACCACCTTGTTTTGAAAGCCTATATTATAGTTATTGTTTTGGGTTCTTTTTATTGTTATTTATTTGTCTCTTTTGTTTCTGGTTTTTCTCATAATTTATTTTGTTTTTTCCATTAGTACAGAAAGGGTAGATATACATGTATAAGCTTATACATACCTAGAACTTGTCCTACAGAGTTTACAAGATTTGATTTTATTACATGTGATGGTATGAACAGCTACTTTGAAGAAAACAAGACATTATCGTAGCCATTGCTGATTTCCTTTCATCTAATTGTGAAGTCCAGTAATGTTTTTATTCTTTGTTTTGACTGGTTTTAGTTTGTTTTGTATTATTTAATTTTACCATATGTGAAGGTATGGACTGCTATTTTGAAGAGAACAAGAGACATTATGGTAGCCATTGTTGATTTTCCTATTATCTGATTTTGAAGACTTGTAATACTTTCATTCTTTTGTTTTGAATGGTTTTATGCTATTTTTGCCTTGCTTTTATTCATTGTGTGTGAAGGTATTGCCAGCTATTTTGAAGAAAACAAGAGACATTATGGTAACCACTGTTGATTTCTTGTTGTCTTGTTTTGAAATCCTGTGTTGCTTGCATTGTTTTATTCTGATCTGATTTTTTGTTTTGTTTTATTCTCTTTAAAATAAAAAAGGACCTGGGATATAACTTAGATGGGCATTGCCTGCCTGGCAAGTGCAAGATTGTGAGTTTAATTCCCAGTTCACTCACAAAAAAAAAAAAAAAAAGGAGAGGCGATCCAACAATATGCTGCATACAATAAATACATTTAACTCCAAAAGAAATTCATACACTGAAAGTTAAAGTATGGAAATCCATACTCCATTGCAGGGTTAGTTATTCTATTTGCAGATAACTAGCCAAGATGAATCAGAGGAGAAAAAGGTCACTATATAATCATTAAAGAATAACCCAAAAGGAAGAGACAACAACCATAAATATACTTGCACAAAATAACTGCACATTCAAATATATAAAATATACAGTTATAGGTAAGAAAAATCAGATAAACAGTAATAAAATTGTGATAAGAGACTTCAATACACCACTGTCACAAATAGATCAACTAGACAAAAATTGTGCAAAAAAATATGACAAGTGGACCAAACCTTTGAACAAATGAACTTAGTATACATCTATCTACAGTGATCCACACCACAACAATAGAATGCAAGTTTTCTCCACTGCACATGAGACCTCCTCCAAAAGAGACCACCTATTAGCTCATAGAACAGCTTTAAGTAAATGCAAAGGAATTGAAATTACCCCATGCATACTATTTGCAATATAGACCTTTGTAGTTAGTTCAGTGATCCTTAAGAGTTTAGGCACCTGGGCATTTTGGTTTAGATGTTCTGATCCACCATTCCTTGTACTTTGCTTGTTTTTAAGGAGTATGTTTGCAGAACTTTATTCTAATGGCTATGGGAGATGTGAAGTATGTTCTGCAGCATTTCATGCTTTCCCTTCCTAATTATGGGACAACAGGTTTCCCAAAGTCTTCAGGGTTCATACATGCCCTGTGTATTGTGTATGTCAGGGGTCAGAGTTGGATGGACATTAAGCCCATTAATAGTGTGCATTTATTTCTTATCTATTAACCTGTTATAGCCACATGCTCTAGAAAATATGAAGGACCAGCTCCATCAAGGAGCTATGCAGGAATGCCACTAAAGCTGGGACTGTGATGGTCATTACCACAGCCAGAATTATATTAATCAACTGGGTATTACTACAGTGAAATACCTGAGGCATCTAACTTGCTCTGCCTAGTGATTTCTTTCTGTTGTTGTTGGAATTGTGTTCATTTTTTTCTCTGTGTAGAATATCTCAGCACTGTTTGTAGGGTTGGTTTGGCGGTCACGAGTTTCTTCATTTGGTCTTTGTCATGGAATTGTCTTATTTCTCCATTTATCTTGAAAGATAGTTTTGTAGGGTACATCAGTCTGGATTAGAAGTTGTTTTTTTTTGGGACTTGAAGCACTTCACCCCAAGCTGTTTTTGATTTAGAGTTTGCATGAAGAAGTCTGCCATGATTTGTGATGGGCTTTCCCTTTAGCAAATCTGTTTCTTTTCTCTAGTAGCTTTTAATATTTTGTTCTCATGCTGAATTTGTTGGATCTGGATTATTGTATTGTCTTAGTTACTCTTTACTCGTCACTGGGGCAAAATACCTGACGCCCAAAGTTGGGAAAGGAAAGGTTTATTTCTTACAGTTTTTGGAGGTTTCAGTCCATACTCAGTTAGCTCCAAGGCTGGGTGGCATGGTGGGGCTGCAG
This sequence comes from Hydrochoerus hydrochaeris, assembly GCA_004027455.1. Lineage (NCBI taxonomy): Eukaryota > Metazoa > Chordata > Mammalia > Rodentia > Hydrochaeridae > Hydrochoerus > Hydrochoerus hydrochaeris. The sequence continues at coordinate 5,723 of PVLA01007921.1, read as the reverse complement.
TTCATAGCTGCTGCAAACAGCAAGGCAGAAACTGGCAAGAGAGAGATAGAGACATGTCTTCTTCTTGCCATTACATCACATCTTGGCTCCACCCCTAGGCTGGTGTAGCACTCACAGTCCCAATCCAAGCACTAGATAATGAAACAATTACAAATGCATAATGCAAAGGCATGAGGCTTGGGGGCCACTGACATAAACCATGACATGTATGTTTGGATGTAGATTCATTTTGGCTATGGCTAATTGGAGTTCTACATGCCTCACTTATCTGTAGGTCGGGTTCTTTTCCCATGTTTGGGAAATTTTCTGCTATTACTTCTGTACTTATAGAAGTAATAGCATTTGTGTTGACTCCTACTTTTTTTCATTGACAACTATCAGTCTTATTTTTCTTTACATCATCTTATAGCTGTTTGTTATTTCCTTTTGTGATCTTTCTTTCTGTGATCACTAGACATGATTCTGTCTTCAGGATCTGAAGTGGTTTTGCTAGCTTTCAATGAATGCTTTATTTCCTGAATATTTGTTTGAATCTATGTCATGAATTCTATTTCTTTCCTTTATTGGTTGTTTACAGTTTCCATCATTTTCCTACAGTCTTCTTCTTTTTATCTGTATCTACTATGGATAATTCTAAGCAATTCCTTTATTATTGTTAATATTTTCTTTTACCTGAGAGATTATTTGTGATCTGATTTACACTGTAACTCATGGGTTTGTTTCTCCACTTTGGTTGCTATCATTTCACAAATTTCAGGTGTATATCTTCCATTTTCCTCTATCTTATTGTCTCCTGGATTTGTTCTGGGTAGGCTGGAGGTCTGAGGTTGCAGTTTGCTTCTGCATCTTGTCATTTCCTATTTAAAAATTTTTATTTTGTTTTCTGTATTGAAACTTGCAAATTTTTTTTAGTAAGTAGCTTTATCACTAGTATCAGGGCATCTCTAGGAAAAGTCAGTTCTCAAGGGATGTTGTCTGTGCGTAGGAGGTTCTTGATTTGTGTCTGTCCCAAGATCATACCTTCCCAATTAATTAAGAGTCAGATGTAGGAATCTATTTGACGGAGTCCCCAGTCCTTTGGTGGTGGGATGTGATGTTATTACTTTGGAGTTCCTCAGTATTGTTACAGAAGTGAGAACAACTGATTACAACAGATATGACATCCTAGCTAAAGTAGTATGATTAGCAATAACAATAGCATCAAGCACAATTTAGAAACTGACAACAGTGGTAACTATTAATTTTGTACCTTAAATCATAGAAGTAAAGCCTACAGTTATATAACAAGACTGATCACAAATTGGGAGTTTGTATGTAAAGTCTATTCCCTTGGTAGAGTGGTTTTACCCTCAGTAGAGGAAATTTAAGAAGGATAGTGCACAGAACAGAGATAACTGAAAAGAAATAAAGTGGAAGCAAGACTGGAAGACAAAGAATGATCACATGAACTTTGGGAAACTAGAAAAGAGAGGGCAGAAGAGAAAAAATCAAGGAGTAAGCAAGGGATTATTTAAGTTGACCAGAAAACTCAGAGAGACCATTCGCTCAAATAAAAATGTGCCTAAGTCTAGAGAAGTAAATTGAGAAAAAGGGGAAAGAAGATGAATAGATTAAAATAAATCTATTTTAAAATAGAATAAAATAAAATATCAATAAAATACAGTTCAAGGACAAAAAGGAAAGGAAAACAAATCAGCAAAGAAAGAAAAATACAATAAAATTTAAAAAAACCGAAATTCTTCTGGTGCCCAGTGAGAGCACAAAATTATGAACAACACTTTCAAGCCTGCAGTCGAGTTTGTACTAGATTTGAGGCTGATCTTGGCCTCCAGATGTGGAGGCCCAGGGCCAGAGTCTTCAGCCAGTACTTTTTGTCTGTCCCTTAATGGCCTCCCACTCCTTGCCCTATTTCTTTCCATGTCTCTCTTCCCATTGCTGTGCTGCTTTCAGACAGAGACTGGGGGCTATTCTCAGTGTCATGTGTCACTGGCTCCTCCTGGTCCTTGCTCAGCCATCTGTGTTCCTCTTCCACTGGCAAGTCTCTGTCCTCTCAAATCATTTGTTGCCGAGTGGGGTGTATGCCTTTCCCCTTTTTTTCCCAATTGCCTGCTTTTTAATTGAATTTCCTTCAGTAGCTCTGAACGAGGATTCTCCTCTATTCAGCCATGTTGCCTGTTATGACTGTTCAATAATCAAAAGGCAGTATTCTAGATTAATGAACAGAATAAAATTTTCTTTTAAAATATTTTAATTATAAAACAAATTAGCTAAGTATTGCAGATTATTTAACCTTTGTAGACGAAAGTGGAAAGTAAATTTAATTAAAAAAATTGAATTTTGCATAAAGCACATTTATGGTTGGTAAATTTTGGCTACTGTTATTTCATATAATTGAAAGCTAGTCAAATTTAAAGACAAATGGACAGAAAGCTTCAACCAACTGTCTCTTTGGGGAGTGCTTTCATGAAATGGGAATAAGAAACTGAGCAATTTAAAAGTATCAATTTCAAGAGAACAGGTAATGGAATGTGTAGTGATTTCTAGGTCAGAGTTCATTTTTTCATTTCTTCATACTTTTAAAATGGCACATACAGGCCTTCATTAAAAAGGGAAAAGAACTTTTGTAAATGAAAGAGCATGATCAAATGTTTCCCATGAACTAGGAGAAATTTTTTCTTGGTCAAGAAAAATTCTGATACTGGGATGCATTATATTCAGAGCTCTCATCTAGGATTCTTGGGCAATATTAGTTATCAAGGATGGCTATGGTCTGATTCAGAAAGAGTCAATGAGAGATTTCATATATGGCTCTTGATCAGTATGGGTTGAAGCTAGTTATACAGTTATTTGGAACTCTCTGGAATGAAGGTTTCAATCTATGAATTATGAGGCTGAAAACAATTTACAAGGGCTCAACAACATAAAATGATATTAACATTAGTAATTGACTAGTAGTTTGAAACCTTGAGGGCAGAAGAAAATAAACTAATGGTCCCTATCCATGACTATTTTACAACAGGTTAGTACAATTTCCTGCTTATTATGGTCACTAGTTATTTGGGGAGATGATCATTTCAGACATGTGAAATGTAGTACAATTTCTTATATAAAAATATGTCACTTTACTCCTCTTTTCTTACATTTCAAAGATGATGCATGGGTTATTTTAGGTGAAAAAGTGTGTGGATTTTCTTTAGTACCTGACCTGTAAAATATATTCCACAATTACTCTCTATGAAAGAAAGTTTCCTGAAGGAAATGTGGAGAGTACTATTTATCTTAAAAGAGAGGAGAAAGTTGATTCTACCCATAATCACTGTGTTGAATGTCCCATTAAATTATTACACATCAGCAATGAAAAGGACAACAGAATGTTGGTAGAAATCAAATTTCAGTTTTATGAACTCTTTTGCAGTTTTCATTCCTATTTAATCCTTGGGGAAATGTATAGAAACAGACACTGAAAGTATTATCCTACAGACTTCAACCCTACTCAAGTCAGTTTTGGTGGATGTGATCAGCGCTGAGCCTACAGGAAGCCATAACTTCAGGCATTAGTGTAGAATTACAAGGAAGAACCTTGAAAATAACCATTTCTATGTTCTAGTTCATAAACAGCTTTAAATATTTCAAATGTTCTAATACCACATAGCTGCCAAAGTGTGTGCTAAATAAAATGTTTTTCTTTGTTTTTGTCTTATACATCAACTCAGGGAGTAACCATGGTTATCTTTTGCTATTAAGTGACAAAAAATGAATCTGGTTACTAGGAAACAGAGTGAACATAGTTTCTTAGCAAATATAGGACTTTGTAAGGCAAAATCCTTCACAGAGTGGGACACAAGAAGAAAATCTAAGTAGAAAGTTAGGGGTCAGCACTTGGCACTGGCAAGGACCTCACACTGCCTCAGCCATGGGGAAAAAAGGGAAGGGTGAGCTGGTGTATGTGGAAGAGCACAAAGTAGATGAGTCATCTTGCTTTATAACAGACTGCTTTGTGCAACTAACCCAGATGCAAGGAAGAGAATTCACCCATGTGAAACAGATATTAATCCATTCATGGGAACAGTTCCCATAATCCAGGCACTTTCTACAGCCCTGCATTCTATTCTCAATACCATTACAATGGAAATTAAACTTCAATGTGAGATTTTGGGGGAACAAATCACATTAAAGTCACAGCATATTATCTTAATGTACTGGACTAAGGGTGTTTTCCTCAACTTTATCCAACCACAGGTGATGGTGTTGTTACTGGCACATGGCAAAAAGATGTGATATTTGTTATCTTAAGGGTTTTAAGATGAGTAGAACACGAAGAAAGTACTCATTTAGGTGAGGAACATATGGAAAAATGGTTAGGTATAAGCAACTAGGGATGATGAGAAAGCATCAGCTGTATTTGAAAGCATGTAAAGTACCAATATAGCTCTCAATAAAAATGACACCCCCAAAAGTAAGTACTTATAACCTGGTCTTTTTTTTCTGGGAAGTCATATTTTAAGATTCTAAAACATTTCATGAAGGTAAATTCACCCTTTTCTCAAAAATTAAGGTTTTTGCATACTAATCATGAAATCTAACTATTTTGCTATTTAAAAATAATTCTCCCTTGAAGCTTCTCCAAGGACAGGAGGCTTTCCCAATTGGTTTTAAAAAACTATTTCAAAACTAAGTATAAATTAAAATTTTTATTTATTATTTTGGTGATTGAAGGAAGTGGAACAGGAATGATGAAGGGAAATATTTTCCAAGCATCCAATAAGGGAAATCAGAAAAAAGTGTCAGAAATAGAGGATCTGTTCTTCTGAAATCTAAGAAATTTGAAAGCTCATATGTCAATAAGAACTCACATAAGAAGAAAACTTAACAATTGAGCAGTCTGGTTTTTGAGGGACAAGACTGTTTATGATGATGAAGTGGAGCTGAAATACGTTGGATTTTCCACCCAGTATTTGCCATCATTTTTGATAAGGAGGTCGGATCCGATGATATTCAGGGATGTATCTAGGGCATGTAGCTTCGAAAGAACTAGGATATTCATCCTTGTATTACAGCTCTACAGCCAACTTTCTCCTCTTTTAAAACGATACTGTGGAACATTGCACATTTGCAAATTAATTCCATACCAAGAAAACCCACACAAGAGTCAAAAGTAATTCTAGTAATTGAGAGGTGGGAATTCTTAGGCTTGAACAGTTTGAGGGAAGCTTCAGTGAAGAAAGGTTTATCAAGAACTTGAAAGGAGAATGGGGTTGATCTGGGCAGAAAGAGAACTGGCAATCCTAGGCGGATGAGAGGAAGAAAAGTCCAACAAATAATCAAAGAATATTGATCCATCTGGTGATCTTAGACGATTTGAGATCTGTATTGTTCCAGTCCAGCTGAACGAGGCACATGAACTTGCTAGGTGCGAGAACCAGTGTTTTGGGTAATGAACAAGAGTTGGTCCTTCTTTTGCTTCATGTTCTTACAAAGCGACTGGGAGCAGGGACTGCAAATAACTAATCTGTGGGGCCTAAAAGTGGGATATCTGGGCCAGGCTGTGTTTCAGGACCATCACATTTAGTGCATACAGACATTTTTTGTTTAGAACAGTGGACAGCAGCCCTGTGTTAGGGAAATGAGGGTAATGTTTAGGGCCACAGACAAATGGACTTCTGAGAGCAACTGAGACCAGGAAGAGTTAAGTACCAACTCCATGGAAACTCTGAAAATTCTAT
>PVLA01007920.1:0-96938 GCA_004027455.1 Hydrochoerus hydrochaeris | reverse complement strand
CTGCCTGTCCAGTGTCTCAGGGCAGTTGTCTCACAGGAATTTTGTAAATCCTCCCCCATGAGCTCTTTCATTTAAAGCTTTTGTATAAACTCTCTCATACTACTCACAGAAGGTAAAATTTCACAATTAGTTTTCACAAAGGGGTTATCTAGAGGGTTTCTAGTAACTCCTCTGGAGTTTCTATTTTCAATTTCATATTAGGTATTACATGAAAATATATATATGTGAATTACACAAATTACAATTATCAGTACAAAACATTACAAGATCCTCGTGCCCAATTCCCACATGCGGTGTCCTTTTCCTGGAGAAGCAATTCCTTGAAGTGCTCTCCTCCACCCATGGACCTTGTCACAAGGCGTGGATGGACTAGGATGTGGCATGGACGGAAAAGGGCGCCGCAGTCCATATAGTTATATCCTTTAGAGCACTTTCCTTCCCTTTAATTTTTACAATATCTATTATGTATTTTGGATCTTATTACTCTTTCAGTTTTTATTATTGTTTTTACAAGAGAGACAATGTGATATTTACAAATCTGAGACTTTTTTATTTCACTAATGAGGATAGTCTCAAGTTGCCTACATTTACTTATAAAGCCCTCAAGACCATCCTTTTTATGGCTGACTAATATTCCATTGTATAAAAATACCACATCTTTTTCATCCACTCTGCAGTTGATGGGCATTTTGATTGTTTCCAAGATTCAGCTATTACAAATTGTGCTGCTATATACATGGGGGACATATATTACTGTGCCATGATCTTATCAGTTTTTCGGGGAAAACCCAGGAGGGGAAAAGCTGGGTTAAATGGAACTTCTAATCCTAGCTTGTTGAGGAATCTCCATACTGATTTCCATAGTGGCTGCACCAGTCTGCACTCCCATGAACAGTAGAGCAGTGTTTCTTTCTCCCTGCAGCCTCGTCAACATTTTTTAACAGTTGATTTCTTGATGGAGCCATTCTTTCTGGAGTGAGATGAAATTTCATTGCTGTTTTAATTTGCATTTCTTGAATGATCAGTGATGGTGAACATTTCTTCATGTATTTATTTGCCATTTGTATATCTTCATCTGAGAACTGTGCTAATCTCAGATGCCCATTTTTGAAAAGGGTCTTTGAATTTGGGGGATTTGATGTTTTTCATTTCTTTATGTACTCTGGATATAAGTCCTTTGTCTGAGGGATTGTCTACTAAAATTATTTCCCATTCTGTAGGTTTCCTTTTCACTTTGTTGGTAATTTCTTTTGAAATGCAAATTTTTTTTAATAAGATATGATTCTAGTTGTTGATTCTTTGAAGTATTTCCCATAAAGTTTGTGTTTTGTTCCTGAATTCTGTGTCTATACCTATGTCTCCAAGTTTTTTACCTATCTTGTCTTCCAGTAGATTGAGTGTTTCTATTTTAATATTAAGATCTTTGATCCATTTTAACTTTAGTTTAGTGCATGGTAATAGGCATGGGTCTAGTTTCAGTCTTAAGCATGTCAAAAGCCAATTTTCAAACACCATATATTAAAGAGGCTATCCTTTTCCAGAGAAAATGTTTATCCCCTTTCTCAAATATCAGGTGGCTGAGTATCTTTGTATTTGTGTTTGTATCTTCTAATCTGATCCATTGATCCAGAGGTCTATTTCTTTGCCAGTACCATGATGATTTTATCACTGTAGCTTTGTAGAATAATTTCAAGTCAAGAATTGAGATGTGTCCTGCTTTGATTTTGTTGCCCAGAAATGCCTTTGCTATTCTAGGTCTCTTCTGTTTCCAAATTAATTTTAGGAGTGTTTTCTCCAGATGTATAAGGCATGTTAACTGTATCTTGATCAGGATTGCATTAAATCTGTATAACAGTTTTGGGAGTATGGCCATTTTCACAATGTTGGTTCTTCCTAACCAAGAGCAAAGAATGTCCTTCCATTTTCTAATATTGTCATGAATCTCCTTTTTTAGAGTAGTACAATTTTCAGCATATATGTCTTTTATATTCTTGGTTAGGTTGATTCCTAGGTATTTCATTATTTTAGATGCTATTGTGAAATTTCTTTTGCCATTAATTTCCAATTTCAGTGTGCTATGATCAGATATTATGCATGGAATGATTTCAATACCTTTGCATTTACTTAAGAATGTTTTATGGGATAATATATGGTCTATTTTGGAGAATGTCCCATGTGCAGCTGTGAATGTGTATTCTGATGTAATTGGGTGAGACACTCTATAAACATCTGCAAAGTCCAGTTGCTCACACGTATGATTCAATCTGTTATTTCTTTGCTGACTTTTTGTCTAGTTGGTCTATCTCTTTGTGACAATGGGCTGTTAAGATCCCCTGCTATAACTGTGTTCTTGTGTGTTTGGTTCTTCATGTCCATTAGTACCTGCCTTATATAGTTGGGTGCTCCTGTATTTGGTGCATATATATTTATAATTGTTAGTTCTTCCTCTTGATTTTTTCCACTGATGAGTATGTAGTGACCTTCTTTATCTCTTTTAATCATTTTTGGTTTGAGGTTCATGTTGTCTGCAAATAGAATAGTTACCCCTGCTTCTTTCTGGGTTCCTTTTTCTTGAAATATTGTTTTCCATCCTTTGACTTTCAATCTACGAGTTTCCTTTTGGGTCAGATGTGTTTCTTGTGTACAGCATATTGTAGGATCATGTCTCTTGATATTTTCTGTCAATCTATTTCTTTTTATAGGTGAATTGAGGCCATTTACATTTATGGATATCACTGATATGTACTGGCTCAACTTTACCATGTTATGTTCCAGTTGTTTCTTTCTACTTTTCCCCTTATTTAATTGCTTATCCTACCTGGTGGTTTCTTTCTCTTGTTGTTTTGAGGATTGTGGTCATTTTTATCTCTGTCTAGTATGTCCTTTAGTACTCTTTCTAGGGTTTGTTTGCTGGAACTGAATTTCTTTAATTGTTCTTTGTCATGGAAGTATCTTGTTTCTTCTTTAAATTTGAGTGAAAGTTTTGCTGGGTAAATCAGCCTGGGTTGAAGATTTTTTTTCCTTTTAGGGCTTGAAATACCTCACTCCAGGCTCATCTTGACTTGAGGGTTTGTGCTGAAAAGTCTGCTGTAATTCTATTGGGCTTTCCTTGGTAGGCGAGTTGTGACTTTTCTCTAACAGATTTTAGCATTCTGTTTTTATGCTGTATGTCTGAGATCTTAATTATTATGTCTCTGGATTTATGTTGATTGTGACTGTTTGACATGCTATATGCCTCACACATCTGCATATCAGTTTCTTTCCTCATGTTTGGGAAATTTTCTGCTATTATTTCTGTAAATACTTTATGTATCTTGTTTGCATGGACTCCTGTGTCTTCAGTAATGCCCATTAATCTTATATAGTTGCTCTTGGCATCATCAGGAAGCTTCTGAATTGTCATTTCATGCTGCTTTGTTATTTTTAAAAGTTCTATCATTTCCTGATCACTAATTGCAATCCTATCCTCAAGGTCTGAAATCCTATCCTCAGCTTCATTTAGGCAGTTTTGCATGCTTTCCATAGAATATTTTGTTTCTTGGATGTCTCTTTCAGTTTGTTTTATGAATTCTGCTTGTTTTCTATTTTGTTCATTCAAAGTTTCTGTCAGTTTCCCATGCTTTTGTACTTTTTTCTCCATTTATTCTTTAGTACACTCAACAACTCCTTTACTAAGGTTGTTATTTCTATCTTTACATGGAAGAGTTCTTCTAATTTGATTTCCTCTATGGCCTGATGGAGTTATTTTTTTATTTCTCTTGCTATCTTTTCATAGATTCCCAGTGTGTTAGTTTTGGGATCCTCTATTTCAATGTCTCCTGTACTTGCTCCTGATGAACTAGATGTTTGAGACTGCATTTTGATTTTTTGTTTTGAACTTTTCACTCTGCTTGATGTTTCCTGTGTGTAGGAGGGGGTCACCCACCCTCTTTTCAGACTCACCACGGTCTTACAGTTAGTTGGAGGGTGCTTTACTATTAGCCCTATTTACCCACAGTACACCTTTATTTTAGGGGCATTCTCACCACACTGACACATTTAATCCACTGTAGTCTAAAGTTAGCCACCTGGGAGTGAAGTTCCCAGTTTTTTTACAGTGACTGGAGCCTTCTGAGGTCTTCTGATGTTCCTGCTGTAAGGGCAAGCCCAGCAGAAGCAATCCAAGGCAGTTTTAGGCCTGGGGAAGGCTTCCACAATGTTCCTGTGGAAAGGTGGGCCAGCAGAATAAGTCCAAGGCAGCCTAGGCCTGGGGTGGGCTTCTGCAATGTTCCTGATTGGGATCATGTTTAAGTGAATTGAGGCTATTTACATTTATGGATATAAATGATATGCACTGGCTCAACTTTGTCAAGTTATGTTCCTGTTTTTTTTTTTTTCTTTCCCCTCTTGTTTACTTGCTTGCCCTGCCTGGTAGTTTTTTCTGTTTTTGTTCTGGAGATTGTGGTCATTTTTATCTCTGTCCACTATGTCTTTCAATACTCTTTCTGGGTTGGTTTGGTGGACATGAATTTCTTCAGTTGTTCTCTGTCGTGGAAGTATCTTTTTTTCTACATTAAATTTGAAAGTTTTGCTGGATACATCAGTCTGGGTTGAAAGTTGTTTTCTTTCAGGCCTTGGAATAGTGTCCTCCAAGCTCATCTTAAATTGAGGGTTTGTGCTGAAAGTCTGCTGTGATTCTGATGTGCTTTCCTTGATATGTGAATTGTGTCTTTTCTCTGACAGCTTTAAATATTCTGTTTTTATATTGTATGCCTGGAATTCTAATTATTATATGTCTGGGTATAGAATTATGTTGATTGTGACTCTTTGATTATATAGACTGATGTTCTACATTCTTCATTTATTGGTTTATGAGTTTTTTTTCCCCATATTTGGGAAATTTTCTGCTATTACTTCTGTGAATAGTTTACTGATATCATTTGTATTGACTCCTGCATCTTCACTGATGCCTATTAGTTTATATTGTTTCTCTTGGCATCATCTTGAAGTTGCTGGATTGTCATTTACTGCTGCTTTGTTGCTTTTGAAAGTTCTACTCTTTCATGATCTCTACCTGTGTTCCTATCCTCAAGATTCAAAATTCTATCCTCAGCTTCATTTAAATGGTTTTGCCAGCTTTCAGTAGAATATTTTGTTTCTTGGATATCTCTTTGAATTTGTTGCATAGATTCTGATGGTTTTCTGTATTGTTCATTCAAGGTTTCAATCAATTTCCCTTGTTCCTGTATTTTTTTTATCTATTTCTTCTCTGGCTATGCTAAGTAACTCCTTTACTAAGGTTATTATTTCTGTCTTTACATCAGAAACTATTTCTAATTTGATCTCCTCTATAACCTCATGAATTTGTTTCTTTACTTCCTTTGCTATCTTTTTGGATATTCCTGGGCTATGACTTTTAAAGTCCTCCATTTAAATGTTTTCTATACTTTCTCCTGATGGACTAGATGTTTGATATTGTATTTTGCTTTATCATTTTGTCATTTTCACCTTTTAGGCAAATATTTGATCTTTCAATCCCAATAGTATCAACTCTCAGTAGTGTGAATTTTAGGGTCTTACTGTATGGTTAATGTTTGTCCAATTACAGGGTACCACAATGAAGAAGAGAGTCAGTCACCTGAATTCCACCTGCAGGACCTATTGCATGAGTCCTATATTCTTCCTGAGCTACCTAGCCTAGGAGTATTGATGTAGGTCAACTCCTAGTTGCTGCTGTTGCTATGTCTTCAGGTTATTATAGATCACCAGATCTCCCTGTCTATAGTATTTGTGTTGGCTGAGGCCCTACTGTGTCAGTGCTGTGCCTTGTAAGCCCTTTAAATTTTCTCCCAAGTTGGGCTAGGCCTTATTGGTGCACTCCTTTGATGTTCTCTGTATGGAGGAGGGGATTATCCATGCTAGATAGAGATAAAAATGACCAATTTGTCAAGGTCTTACAGTTGAAGGGAGCTTCATTTCCACTCCTATTTACCCACTGCAGACCTCTATTTTAGGGGCAAGCTCACCACACTGACTGGAGCCTGCTAAGGTCTTCTGTTTGGGTAAGGGGTTTCTGAGTCTCCCATTGATTTAGAATGGTAATCCACTGTAGTCCAAGGTTCTGGGAGAAGGGGTGGGAACAAAACATCAACAGAAGTACTAGGTCCAAGAGGTGGGGGGTCTTTGAAGAGTGGCCCCAAGGCATTGCAGGCATTCTGTGCCAAGGGGGGTGCCTGCGGCAGCAGTCCAAGATGTTGCAGACAGTCTGGGCTGAGGGCAATTATCTGTGTTTTTAGTTGGTGTTCTCAGAGTAGCTCCAACCTGACTCCTCCTATTTATAGCCATCTAATGATTCTTTTACTTACTGTACTGAATATTCTCTAACAAGAACAGAGTGGTTTTATCATCTGACCTTTGCAGAATAACTATAAAATTATATATACTAAGCTAATATAGAGATATATAATGTTAAACAGTGGTTGAATTAAAATGATATTCTATAATAGTTTTCTGTATAATGCATTAAGCTTACTAAAACCTGTGAGATATCAATTACAAGCATTTTAATTACATAGAAAAATGAATTGGCTCAAGAACTTTACGAGACTTAAACAACTGCAGACATTCATCTTTCCTTACAGGTCTACACTTTTTGTACCATATTCATCTTTTAACCAGAAAAAAAATGACATCAAAAGTCTTCCAGCAAAAGAATAAGTTGGATGCTGTAACCTAGGGCCTCTCTTTTAAATGATGAAGATGACAAACATGGTTCATCTTGACAACTGATGTGGTTTTTGCCTTATTATACTGAGCACAGTCGTAAGCCTATCATCCCAGACTACCATTGTGATTCACTGAGTATCATCTGCATTCTCAACCAGTAAAGGGATTTCAGTTATTTACCCTAGCAGACTTTTATGCCATATTAAATTTTAATTTTAATGAACAATAATGTCAATTCTGATGGCCTGTTGATTTCAAGAAAGATTCCTAGATTTGATCTGTTGAAATTATCTACCTTATCCTACAGAAAGATTTGGGTTTAGCTCTTCCCACCTTTAGCAAATATACATGGAGTGACTTTATATTGTTTGACATGAAAAAAGTTATGCACTGCAAAAATATGCACTTCATCTGAGTAGTTCATAAAATATTAATAAAGTTCTAAGAGATATAATTATAACAAAAACATAGTTTAAGTTAGGTAAGTTATTACTATCAATTATGTTAAATATAATACTTGATATTCTGTAATCATGATGTTGGAAAAATATGGTATATTATGTGTGTGTGTGTGTGTTACATGTATTAGCAGGAACAAAGGAAATGTAAAAAACATAAGGATGAGATGAATTGCATTCTTATCTATCATAAATTTTAGTCTCATACCTCTATCTGCCACAAATTTTACCTTCCAGAGATAATTTAGTCAGAAATGGATAAACTTCATGTTTCATATACACCACAGGAATGATTTTCAAAGATACAGAGAGTCATACAACATTGAGAGATACACTTAGCAGATGAGAGAAATGATATACTAAAGGCATCAACTCTACAACAAGTTGTATGTGATGCAGCCTAAAACATCAGCTTGGAGTTCGATGTGCCAAAATATCAAATTAAATGTAATAATGAATAAATCTGAGAGTCAATCCATCTCACAAGCAACCCCGGAATTTCTCAACAAGAAAAATGATATATCTATTTGTAACCTGCTTTAGGAAGGTATAAGAAATTTCTTGAATCCATGGATTTGACAGATTAGCCAATGAAGCACAGAAAAAATCCATGCAAAGCCATTTAGTTAGTAAAAGATTTGATGTTTCACAGCCAAAAATAAATTACTATTTTTAATTCAGCAAAGTTGTATTGCCAGAAAAATCATGTCCACAACAGAAAAAGTGAATGTCCAGGGGAAGGCAGATTGGTGAAAATTGTGTTTTATTAACTTAATTTTATGCATATTCACAAAATAAGTGTATAGTGATGTCACACATAGAACCCTATAAGAATTCTATAAACATATTTTTACATCCTTACATCTAGGATATTATCTATCACTCAGCCTTTTGTTCAGTGAAATTTGCTACTGAATTTCTTAGGGACACATATAGTGTCCAGTGATTGAGTTTATCTGGCTCCAAAGTTTGCAATTGACTAGACAGATGGCTCTGTTCACACAATGTCATGCAGTCCAATTTCTGCTCAGAACACTTGATCCATCTGTAGTGTTTTCAAACATCAGAATTGAATTTCCATAAATCACTGAATTAATGAAATGATTTAGTTATCATCTAGTTCTGCTCTTTGGCACTGAATAAATCAAGAGTTGGTAAACTGTGTATGACCTATGGGTGACCAGTGGCACACAATTCAAATGAGGCCTGCGATTCATTTTTGTAAGGTTTCTTTGGAACACACACATATCTATTCATTCATGTATTCTCATTCATCCTTTCATGCTACTTCAGCTAATAAGTGTCAAATATTTTATTGGAATATCATAAGAAATAAAATACTTTTAAGTTAATATCCACAATAAATTTTTAAAAAATTCTTCTGTCCTCTGAGCCTAAAAATAATGATACTCAAAGAATCATAAAGAATTCAGTGACTGGTGTCCTGATAATGATGAAAACTAACTTCTTACTGAGAAAATATTTCAAATTAGACATTAATTGAAAACTTCAAGGCATAGAAATGGCTCAGATCAAACACAACCTTAGCAGACCTTTCAGTTAAGAGATGTACACAGGCAAAACTCAGGTTTATTTCTGTCCAGTTTTAGGATTGATTCCAATTAAATGGCAGGGAGTGGATTCCTATCTTGAGCCACATATAGAAAGGGAGGTAGTGATCTACATTTTCAAGTGGAACAATATCTTACTCCCGTGAATTCCTCAGAGTAAATCCTTTGAGTGTGAATATCGCAATTCTGGACAATCTCTGTTATTTTAATTAATCCAATAATCAAAATAAAATGATCATATGGCTGTTTAGTCAGTTGCTCATTGAGCTGCAATTACAGGTCTCAAAATAGAAACAAACTGACTGCTACATGATTGATTTGTTTTTTTTATGTCCACAGAGGCAGCTACATCCTCTTTGGTATTCATTCAAATACAAGTGACAGAATTACATAAAGCAATAAATACTTTCAAATTATACCAGAAGGGAAAACAAAGATAACTTTATTAGCAAATAATATATTTTAAAATATACTTCAAAGCTTTAAAGTAAGTATTGAAGGAAAATGGAGTAAAAATTGAATTTAAACATTGTTATATATGCTGTTTGTTTGCATATTCTTTTGACATTATTAAGCACAATATAAAAATGTCAAATAACATATTATTGTGATATAAAACTCAAAATTTAGAGTTAGATCAGAAAAGGAAGTGCAGAGACACACAAACCATGCATGCATATAGTTGCATTAAAGTCTGCCCCATTCTGATAGTTTCTTTCATTACATTTTACCAATACACATTATGTTGACTGGGTTTGTTTTGGGAAGTTGGTACAGGCAACATATTTTAATTTCAATCCCATGACATCATCTTCATCTCCTCCCCATTGTCATGTGCCCCCTTCCTCGTCTCCAGAAGCCTATCTTCTGGTGTCCTTTCTTTTCTCATTTACTTTAGCTTAATTTTATTGTATTTAGCCATTCTTTTTTTTTTCAGCTTCCCCATATAAGAGAAAAATGCAATATTTCATTTCTTGAATTTGGCTAATTCACTTAATATGATTTCTAGTTCCATTCAAATTTTTTACAAATGGCATAATTTCATTCTGTTCATGACTGAATTGTACTCAAATGTGTGTACATATGTACCACATTTTCTTAATCTGTTCATTGATTATGGGCATCTAGGCTACTTCCACAGCTTAACTATTGTGAATTTTGCTGTATAAACATGTGTAGGTGTGATGGTTAATTGTGATACATCAAGCTAAGTCAAGTAAGGACTGCCTAGCAGATTAGTGAAGCTTGGGGTTTGTCTGAGGATGATTGACATGTAGGCTGCACAATGAGGAGGTAATGCCCACTCCAGATATCAGTGGTATGAACAATTAGACTATAGCTTGGACATGATAAAAAAGGAAAAAAATAAGGAAATCTTTCTTTTTATTCCTCAGAAAAGCTCTGGTCATTACCAGTCACTTTGTTAACCTTCAGGTTTCAAGTGCAGACCCTTTGGCTTTCTGACATGGTATCATACTGGATTCTGCTTTCCACATGCAACTGGATCCACTGACCCTTCAACACACAGATGGCCATTTTCATTCTTCAATCCTTGACTTTAAAGGTGGCCATTCTAAGCCTATCTAAGGAAAGCTTCTTTCTATCATCTATCTATCATCTATGTATCTATGTATCTGTGCATCTGTGTATCTATCTATCTATCCACCTACCTATCTAGGCTGTTCCTCTACTGAACTTTAGCTGATAGAGTATGCATGTAATGCCAGGTGTTGATCAGATCATCAGATACCTTGGGGCGAATGACAAGGAATAAAGAAAGACAAAGACAGTACTACAGCATAAGGGGACCAGGAGGAACCTACCTCTACTGGACTGGCTCAACAATCTCCATGGCTGACTTACTTTTATTGCCAAGCAATAGTATAATTTTCAGGAAATAGTGACTGTAATAATTGAAGAACAAAGAATGAGGACCATAGCCTCATCCACACCCAAGTGCCTGCCTTCGTCAGGTTGTCCTCTGCAGATATTATCTTGCTTTAGGAACACTACAGTTGTGAACTTTCTCTGCAACGCCAGGAAGCAGGCAGCTTTCCACATACTTCTCTGTTCCCAAGGCAGGTCACAGCAGTCTCAGAGCCACAGGACCCTAGTCACAGTCATGTGTCCTGGTTTCCCAGCACAGTATGGTATTATTTCTTGTGGCCTGGTCCTCAGTGTATAACACCATAGTGTTAATATCCTTAATTCTTAGAATATGCTCAAGTGGAACAGCTGGGTCAAATGGTACTTCTACTTTTAGCCTTTTGAGGAATGTACATTCTAATTTTTATAATGCCTTTACTAGTTTACACTTTATAACAATGTGTAAAGGTTTTTGTTTTCTTCATGTTCTTGCCACCCTTCATAGTTTTATGTATTCTTGGTGGTAGCTACTATGACAGAGGCCAATACAATCTCAATGTACTTTTAATTTGCATTCAATAGCACATTTTTCCTATTTTTTGGCTACTATAACTTATCTTGAAAAATACCTGCTCACTTTTCTATTTGGTTTGTTGTTTTATTTGGTTAATTTAAATCCTTTTATGCCCTAGGTATTAATCCTTTACCTGAAAAGTAGATATCAAAATTTTTTCTCCATTCACTGTTTTTTTTATCATTACATTGTTTTCTTTGACATGCAAAATTTTTAAACTTCATGTATTTCCATTTGTCCATTCTTAATATCATTACCTGTGCTTTCAGAGTCCTGTTCAGGAAATCATTGCTTGCACTTCAAGTGTTTTCTCTATGTTTTTGCTGCAATTGTGCATGTTTCTGATTTTATATTTAGGACTTTGATCCATTTTTATTTTATCTGAATACAGTGTGAGAGACAGAGGTCTAGTTTCAATGTTCTGCATGTGAATATCCAGCTTTCCCAGCACCATTTGTTAAAGACACAAGATATATTTTCATCCCTTTTGTCAAGAGTCCATTGGCTGAAGGTGCTTGATTTTGTTTCTCTGTCTTTTATTCTATTGGTCTACATTTCTGATTTTGTGCCAGTACCATGTTGTGTGGGTTTCTTACTTATTAGGATACCTTGAATCCTGATATAATGATGTCTTCAGTATTGTTCTTTTTGTTCAGAGTTGTATATTCTTGAATTTTGTTATTCCTGATGAAGTGATTTTTAAGTATCATGATTATGGTGCTTGCTCAGATCTTTCTTTTCATTGAGGACAGAGATAAGATTTATTTTTTAAGAGAGAGATGGAGCAGCACATAGCACACTGGAAAGTTTCAGGAATTCAAGTCTTGTCACTTGTCCAGGAGACTTCAACTTAAGATATATTTCACCCTATAGTTATCAAGGCTGAGGTGCTTCTTAGCTACCATATCTTCAAATTCATCTGGATTGAACTTGGTGAAGCACCACTTCTTGGGAATGTGCATCTTCTGGTGGCCAGGGGACTTTAAAATTGGCCCTGCATAGGGCCTCTATCACATGTTCTTTGCTTTAGGTATGTACTAACAGATGTATATGATGACCTGTCCAATATGTCCAATATTAAACCTCACTGCTGGGTATTGGGGATTGTTAAAGGTATCTTGTATGCCTACCTGGAGCCTAGATTTAGGATGGTGGGAGATCAGGCACACAACCTCCCACCAGGTAGGGGTGTCTCCAAGACCTCTTGCAGCAACCTGTATAAGCCACAGGCTTAGTACACTCCTGAGGAGGTTGCTATTGGCAAACACTGCATGCTGGGCACCCACCAGTGAGGGAATACAGTTAGCTTCATTGATTGCAGATGGGTCAGGTCTTTCTTAGGCTCATCCTTTGCCTCCTTTTCATGGAAGGAATGTTGCAGGTGCCAGCTATCATCCTCTACAGAAATTATCTATGGTTTCAGAAAACCATCACTCTCAAAGTCACACCTTTTTTTTAGGGAAGTTCCCACCCAGTAACTGGGTAGACAACTTTTTAAAGGATTACACTGCCTGTTCTATCTTGAGACAACTGTAAAAAGTTATTCTGGTCTCAAAGTTCCATGGAAGCCTTGTGACTACTCCACAACCCTACCTACTCCTTTGTCCAATCTTGTCTTCTTCTCTTTCCTGAAGTATTTATCCAAAAACATTGTTATATTAACTCTCAGTGGAATCATCTTCATCTTAGAGATCAGCTTCCTGTAAAAGTCAGTGTCATAAGTAGTCTGAGAACACACAATATATGAGGAGATTTTAGAGCCAGAGCATCAAACCTTGCTGTGAAAGAAGAAGTTGATGGCAAGTGGAAAAAGACCTTGGGACAAATTAGTTGGTTAATCTGTCCTGACAGACACACAGTAACTGACACTGACTTATAGTGTTATGAGAACTACCCATCATATCCTTGTCTGTGCAACCCATCAAGTAAAGAAATAAAAGAAGATCAGCTGTTATAAAGGAAATTAAATTAGAAGTACTCTCATGTAAAGATAGAAATAATAACCTTAGTAAAGGAGTTGCTGAGGGATATGCAGATAAGTGAGGCAGATACAATGCCAAACAGTCACAACCAACATAAATCTACACCCAGACATATAAAAAAGAAGGTGTCAGATACAGCATAAAAACAGAATACTAAAACATGTTAGAGAAAAGACACAATTCACCTATAAAGGAAAGCCCACTAGAATCACAGCAGACTTTTCAGCACAAACCCTCAAGTCAAGATGAGCCAGGAGTGAGGTATTTCAACTCCTGAAAGACATCTTTCAACCTAGAGTGTTGTACGCAGCAAAATTTTCATTCAAATTTAATGGAGAAAAAAGATACTTCAGTGACAAAGAACAATTGAAGAAATTCATGTCCATCAAGCCAACCATAGAAAGACTATGGAAAGACATACTAGATAGAGATAAAAATGACCAAAATCCCCAGAACAACAACAGAAAGAAACCACCAAGTAGGAAAAGGAGTTAAACAAGGGGGAAAAGCAGAAAGCAAACAACTATAACATAACATGGCAAAGTTGAGCAAGTCCATATCAGTGTTATCCATAAATGTAAATGGCCTCAATTCATCTATCAAAAGAAATAGGCTGACAGAATGGATCAAGACACATGATCACACAATGTGCTGTATACAAGAAACACATCTGAACCAAAAGGAAACTCATAGATTAAAAGTCAAAGGATAAAAAACAGTATTCCATGCAACAATAACCCAGAAAAAAGCAGAGGTAACTGTTCTATTTGTAGACAACATGAACTTAAAACCTAAAATGATTAAAAGAGATAGAGAAGGTCACTACATACTCGATAGTGGAAAATTTCAAGAGGAAGAACTAACAATTATAAATATATATGCACCAAATACAGGAGCACCCAAATACATAAGACAAATATTAATGGACATGGAAAACCAAATACACAAGAACACAATTATAACAGGGGATCTTAACACCACATTGTCACAAAGAGATAGATCAACTGGACAAAAAGTCAGCAAAGAAATAATAGAACTGATTCATACCTGTTAGCAATTGGACTTTGCAGATATTTTCAGAGTGTCCCACCCAATTACATCAAAATACACATTCTTCACAGCTGCACATGGGACATTCTCCAAAATACACCATATATTACCCCATAAAACCTTTTTAAGTAAATGCAAAGGTATTGAAATCATTCCATACATAATATCTGATCATAGCACACTGAAATTGGAAATTAATGGCAAAAGACATTTAAAAATCTGAATAAATACATGGAAATTAAATAACAAACTTTGAACAACCAGTAGGCTACAGATGAAATTAAAGAAGAAATAAAGCAATACCTACAATTCAATGAATATGCGGAAACAACATACTGTAACCTGTGGGATGCAATGAAAGCAGTCTGAAGAGGGAAATATATAGCAATAAATTGTCACATCAAGAAAACAGAATGAGCACAAATAAGCAACCTAATGCTTCATCTTAAACTTCTAGAAAAAGAAGAGCAAGTTAAACCCAAAGCTCATAGAAGAGAGGGAGTTATAAAGATTAAAGCAGAAATCAATGCAATTGAAACTAAAAAAAATTACAAAAAATCAATGCATTAAAAAGCTGGTTATTTGAGAGAATAAACAAAATTGACAAACCTCTAGCTAACCACACAAAGAAAAATAAAGAAAAAACACAAATTCACACAATAAGAACTTAAAATGGGGAAATTACTACAGATCCCATGGAAATACAAAAGATCATGAACACCTAATTTGAAAATCTCTACTCACGTATGAAGGAAAACACAGAGGCAAGTATAACTCTCATAACAAAACCAGAGACAGACTCAACCAAAAAAGAGAACTATAGGCCAATCTCACTAATGAACATTGATGCAAAGATTCTCAATAAAATACTGGCAAATAGAATGCAGCAAATCATCAAGAAGATTCTATACAAGTTGGATTCATTCCAGGAATGCAGGGATGGTTTAACATATACAAATCAGTAAATGTAATAAACCACCTCAACAGAGCCAAAAACAAAAACAACATGGTCATCTTAATAGATGCAGAAAAAGCTTTGGATAAAGTCCAACACATGTTCATGATAAAAATCCTTCAGAAACTCGGAAAACATGGTGTCTACCTCAATCTGATAAGGGCCATCTATGACAAATCAGCAACCAACATTATACTAAATGGACAAAAACTGAAAGCTTTGACTTTAAAATCAGGAACAAACAAGAATGTCAACACCACTCCTATTCAATATAGTGCTGGAAAAACTAGCCAGGGCAGTCAGACAAGAGAGAGAAATAAAAGGAATAAAGACAGGAAAGGAAGATGTTAAATTATCACTATTTGCAGATGACATGATACTCTATATAGAAGACCAAAAAAATTCCATTAAAAGACTGTTAGAGGTAATAAACAAATTCAGCAGTGTAGCTGGATCCAAAGTCAATGCTCAAAAATCAATAGCATTGCTGTACACAAACAAAAAAATAACTGAGAGAGAAATTATGGAAATATCACCCTTCACAATAGCATCTAAAAAAATGAAATACTTGGGAATTAACCTAACTAAGAATGTAAAAGAACTATATGCTGAAAATTATAGTACACTGAAAAGGAAGATTGAAGAGGATATTAGAAAATGGAAGGATATTCCTTGCTCCTGGCTAGGAAGAACCAATATTATGAAAATGGCCATACTCCCAAAACTGTTGTACAGATTTAATGCAATACCAATCAAAATACCATTGACATACCTCACAGATTTAGAGAAAAAAGCTCCTAAAATTTATTTGAAAGCAGAAGAAACCTAGAATGGCAAAGGTAATTCTGGGCAACAAAGGCAAGGGAGGAGGCATCTCAATTCCTGACTTGAAACTATACTACAAAGCCATGGTGATAAAATTAGCATGGTACTAGCAAAGAAATAGACCTGAGGATCAATGGAACAGATTAGAAAATGAAAGCACAACTACAAAGACACTCAGCCACCTGATATTTGACAAAGGGCCTAAATTTGTCCACTGGAAAGAGGATAGCCCCTTTAATAAATGGTGCTGGAAAAACTGGCTTTCCACATGCTGAAGACTGAAACTAGATCTGTGCCTCTCACCATGCACACAACTAAAGTCTAAATGGATTAAAGATCTGAATATTAAACCAGAAACACTAAATCTACTGGAAGACAAGGTAGGTGAGCATCTTGGAAACATAGTAGTAGGCAGAGAATTCATTAACAAAACACAATCTGCAAGGGAAACACTTCAAAGAATCAACAAATGGAAACTCATTTAATTGATACGTTTCTGTATTTCAAAAGAAATCATCAACAGTGTGAAAAGAAAACCCATAGAATGGGAAAGAATTTTAGCCAGCAACCCCTCAAACAATTGACATATCCAGAACATATAAACAATAGAAAAACATCAAGCCCTGAAATTCAAAGACTCTCTCCAAAAATGCACATCTGAGATGAATACACATTTCTCAGATGAAGATATTCAAATGGCAAATAAATATATGAAGAAATGTTCACCATCACTGGTCATTCGAGAAATGCAAACTAAAACAACATTGAGATTTCACCTCACTCCAGAAAGAATAGCTGCCATCAAGAAATCAACTGATAACAAATGTTGGCGAGGCTGCGGGGAAAAAGGAACACTTCTCCACTGTTGGTGGGAGTGCAGACTGTTACAACCACTGTGAAAATCAGTATGGAGATTTCTCAGAAGACTAGGATTGGAAGTTCCATTCAACCCAGCTCTTCCCCTCCTATGTATTTTCCCAGAAAACCTGAAAAGGTCATATCACAGAGATATATATGCCCCCATGTTCATAGCAATACAATTTGTAATAGGTATATCTTGGAAACAACCAAGATGCCCATCAACTGAAGATTGGATGAAAAAGATGTGGTATTTTTATGCAATGGAATATTACTCAGCTATAAAAAGGATGATCTCGAGGCCTTCACAGGCAAATGGAGGCAACTTGAGTCAATTCTCATAAATGAAATAAATAAGAACCATATTTATAAATATCATACTGTGTCTCTAGTGCAAAAAGTAATAAGAACTGTAGGAGTAATAAAACCCAAAATGTGTAATTGTTATTGTAAAAAAGAGAGGAAAAGAAAGTGTCTGAAGGATATAACTGCATTTGTATTTAAGTGTGTAGGATTGATAACCACATTACAAAGTGTTTGTTGGATTGTTGAACAGAACTTTTTTCAGTCTCACTGTTTGAATGTCCACTTTGTGTGCTGTAATTTTGTAACTTGAACAATATGTCTAAGAGGACAATATGTAATTTATTAACTAAAAAAAGTAATAAGAAATGTATGAGTAATAAAACCCAAAATGTGTAATTGCTTTGGTAAAAAAGATAGGAAAAGAAAGCGCTTTAAAGGATATAACTGCATGTATGTTTAAGGGTGTAGGATTGATAACCAAATATTACTAAGTTTATGCTGGATCATTGAGCAGAACTGTTTGCAGTCTTATGCTTTGCATGTCCACTTTCTGTGCTTTAATTCAGTAACTTTAACAACTATTTCTAAGATGACAGTATGTAATTTGTCAATTAATGATTTTTCAATGTTTATTTTAGTTTATCTCATTCTTTTTTGGAATTTTGTATTATTGCTTCCCTTGTTTTCTGTTTTGTTTTTGGTTTTTTTTCACTTTACATAAAAAAATTTAATAAAAAAAGATCAGCTGAAATTCACTAGAGAAGGAAATTATACATTTGTGTTGTAGTGTGAGCCTGGCCAGAAACCTTAAATTAATTATACAAGTAAGTCACCCAGATTCTACACAGTTGAATAGCTTGTTTTCTTCTGTTCACTTCATCACATAGTCACTTTTTATGAATCAATGATGAAGGAAAAAGAACAATCATGCTTCTTTCACTTATCAGAGTGTTTAGCTTAAGGAAATAAATATAGAAAATAGCATCTTAAGGGTCTACTCTGGGTTAAAGTAAAACTAACCTGAAATTAGAGTATATATAAACTCATAGACATGGGAAGTGAGTTGGGGAATAGCCAGAGTATGAAAATAGAAGAACACATGTCTTCATAACTTCATCAGAGACCTATGAAAAAGTTGCATAATTGAAGAGAACACCTGAATTATTGGTATATAGATGAGTTTTTAAATATGAACACAAAGGGTAGGAATCTTTATACTGAATGATAATGCCCATTGGTAAGTATTCATAATGAAAGAGGTACTACATAGCCAAGTAAATAATGCTTTGTCTAGCTGGTATCAGCCATCCTCTGTTATTATTTCTTTGCCATTTCTGGCACAATAAATGAACAGAGTAGTCATGGAGACAGAGGTGTGGCCAACAACAGCAATTCCCACTTATCACTCTAGTATAGATATTGCAGCTGATGAATATCTGTCCTTTCAACAACAATGTCTAAATCTAAATTCCAAGTGTAGTCTCATTCCTCAAGGAGGCAAATTATCCCCTTTACCACAGGTTTACTTCGTGAAAATCCTTGTGTCTGGGAGGGTTATTTATTTTTATGAGAATTGATGTACATTGATGAAATTGATGTAAGACAAATCTTACGGTAGAATGTTATTTGAATTCTCTTTCCTCAGATTTTCCTCTTCTTAGTGGTGGATAACATTCTAAAAATAGTTGCCATGGTAACTGAAACACTAGGCAATGAAATGCAAAGCTAAATGCTTTATTGTCTTTGGATAGTCAATTAAATGTTGGTTCACTTATTGATTTTCCTTCCAAAGGAAACTGATGGAATTTACTACTAACATAAATAGATTATGTAATTCTTTTCTGTAAATGTGAATGTCATCATGATAAACAAGACAACAATGAAATATTTTATTTTTCTTGATTATTAAATCCCATATTACCTGAATATAGTTGAAGAGCAAGTTTCACTTCAACAGTTGTGTTAATAACTCTAACTTACCCTTTAAGATTGAATAGTTAATACAAATTAGTATATTATATATATTTCAACAAAACTGGCCATGTTTGGAAATTATAAAATTTTGGATGTTATACAATCCAACATTGAACTGATTATTTAAGTTAGATATTAAAGTCTAGAAAGTGAATAGTGTTACTAAAATGGAGTTTAAGATATAAGCTGTAGTCAACTTTACAGACAAAGAGAGAACATTTTAGGAAAAAAAATCACATCTATATACTTCTGGGGTGACATCTATAACACTGTGGTGACTTTGAATGAGCTGAGGGATGATAGACTATAAGTTAACAGGTGCAAATGTAATACTTAGTTTAGATTGAAGAAAGGTATAGGTTTGGATTGCTTCCTGAAGAGTTCTACGTATTACATGGAAATTTTAACTAGCCCTGAACCTCATAGGATTCAGCAGTTATTATTACTGAAAACAAAATCTATTCCTTATGTAGACATAATATTTTCAGTTTGCTTTCCATAGACATTATCTGTTTGGATTAGGCTATCTCATTGAGTCTTTAAAAACTTAGGAAAATTTGAATCTAGAATAATTTATAAACAACTCCACTGAATGGCAGGTAGTTTCTGTAGCTGTGTATTCCAAATAAGAGCTATAAATATATTTTTGGTCTTTAGTATTATTTTCTAATCAATCATATTCACTCTCTGCTGCTATAGAATTGTAGAGCCCATCTAAAATAGTCTGTATGTAAAATAGGAGATTTTATGAGGACAGAGATCAGAACCACCCACTAAACCATACATAAATTTATAAGCTAGAATGGTCAACCATTCTTTTAAAAATCCAAGAACTGTTAGCAATCAGATCAGTTTGATATGTATCTGAAAATGTACTTTACTTCCAGATCTATTTCTTCTGGACTGATATTCTATCTGCCTTTGACTATTTCATTGGCTTACAACTCTATTCAGCTGAAACACACTACTTTATACTGTGAGTGTTCTATTTAGACTTCTAAATAGTGTTCTTTTATTTTCAATTTGGAGGCAGGGGCTAAGGAAACTGCATAAGAGACATACATAGCTGTATTGTCCAGTGAAAATATTAGAAAAAATTTAGGCAAAGTGTAGATATTACCTTATCTGTAACTACAGTGCATGAGTCTGGTAACAACTGTTACCAGATGTTAGTATTCACTTAACAGTATTCTGTTTAGGACTAAGACCCTGAGATCTCCCCCCACTCATAATGATAAAAGTTCAATTTACCAGCCTTTATAATATTAGTTTTGCATATGAGCAGAAGAGATTTTTTTTTTTTGGTACCAGGAATCAACCTGATGATTTCACACTTGCCAGGTGCTTATGCTGCTGAGCTAAATCCCCAGCCCTGAGATTTGTTTGTTTCTATATCATGTGTTCAACAGCAGTAACTTGCCCTCCAGTTCTCATTTCTCTTTTCTGACTTTCTGGAAATAGACTCAGAAATAAAAACTATGTATAGAACCCAGAAAATGACTCCTCAAATCCCATCTTTGTTCAATCACTGCATCTCTGGGACTCTACAGAGACGGAGTGTAGATCATAAGAACACATGACCCATACAACTACATAATAAAGTAAAAGGCTGCAAGTGTCATATTTTGACACATAAATGACACTAGAAACCAATAGCAAATAAAATAAGTTTCAGAGGTAAAGTGAGAGTTGCACAATATAATTAGAAAAAAAAATTCAAAGGAAAGAAATGAGAAGGAAGAAAACTAAGAAAAATGGTGACAGTAGAAATTATGCAGTTGTAATGGTGTGAACATTTCAAACTTATGTAGAGGTTTACTTTTATGTTTCTAATTCATATTCCTTGTCTTTACCCACAGAATTCAACTCTTAGCTGGGACAGAGTCATGGAGAGGAAATAGTTGTACTATATCCTTTTAAAATATGTATCACAGAGTAATTGGATATAATTTGCAAAATCTGATCCTTACTTACTTATACCAGACTCTTTGAATTTCAATTTTATCTTCTGTATACATGAATGGTAACACCTATTTTGGAGTAAATGTGAAGGTAAAATAAATAAAAATATCTAAAGTGCCTAGTGTATTAACTGGCACATAAGACATATGCATTGAAACATTGATTGCTAAGATATGTAAATAGGTTTTGATGGCAAAACATATTTTCTTCAATGACCCACCCCTACAGCCATTAAACTGTTTATGGAAATAGAAGCAGCGAGTGCACTCTAACTTCCTACTTTATACTGATTACTGACTCAAAGATACTTTCAGTGTGGAAAATGGAAAACTTATTCTCCAGCCTTCCACCCATGCATAGGGCTCTGTCTTTAATTGCCAGTCACAATTTAATATGGATCAAGGTCCTGATATTTAACGATAATTGACAGAGAAAATAGCCTCCACAAATGACAATAAATTAATAGTAACAAATATCTTCGTGCATGTATATTAGTTATTATAGATAGCATTTCCAATAAAAAGTGGCCTCAAGTTTCTAATAATTTATATGACTAATCAAAGTTTTATAAACTTTAAATGAGATACAGTTCTTGCAGAAAATTATGAATCATTATGACTCTGAATTTTGACACCTTTTCAACATCTAATTAGTTGAATACAATTAAATTGTAAGAGGGTTAGTCAATTATCTAGCTTTAGCTGACCTAATGCTTTTGAAATTTTCTGAAGTTATTATTGCATTGCAAGAAGATGCTGTGTTTACATGTTAATAGAATTATTTCTTCTAAGACTATGGTGTTACAAAAGAAATCAGTGTGTGTGTGTGTGTGTGTGTGTGTGTTTTGTGCAAATGAGAGCTTTGAAAAGGAGATTATGCTCATAAATGGAAAACAGACTCAAATACATATTAATCAAACATTATAACTTCCTCAAAGGTTATTTGATAGATGCTATAAAATACAGAATCTATAGTAAAATTAAAATAAATTTTTGCTAACATTGTTTATTCATGTTTATTCTAGTAAAATTATGTATGTTGACAAATCACTTATGCGCCATGGATTGCTAAGTACTCAAGGTGAAACTCTCAGAAAAATGCTTTATTGTCTCCCTGGAAATATTTTTGTTAAAATTCATTAACTGATCACTAAAATACACTGTGAAAAAGAAATAAAAGAAAGCAGTTTTTACTTTATAAGAATTGGGACTAAGTAGATAAATGAACTAATTTAATGCTTGCAGCTATCTGAAATGCACAGAGGTATTATCATCTTCAGTAATTAAAAACTAATTTTGAATGCATTTGAAATATTAGTGAACTTGTGTATTTAGTGGAGTTCTGAAGATGCTTATATTCAATGATAGAAATTTGTTTTAGAAAATTAGATACATCTCAATGTTCAGCATTTTATTAAGTGATTAACTGGTAATTTGTATTGCAACTAATTATGACTCAGCAGTTTCAAAATACACTGCACTTAGTGAGTTTGACTATATTGTACATAAGTCATATGAAGGTAGCACATGCAACACAATAAAAAATGCCAGGCATTGTACGTTGTATATTCAAGAAGTTATGAATAAATGTGCCCTAATGTGGATTGTATGGAATTTACATAAATGTTTGCAGCTTCAGTAACTAACTACATTAAACTCTCATTTTTCTTTATCAGTTCATATTCATGATCACAATAAAACCCTGTGAGAAAAATCTGTATCAAGCCACAGTTCTTGAAGCCCCAAAATCAAATTTCTACCATTGCAAGTGTGGAAATTTTAATGTCCAGTATATTTTCAAGATTTAATCATTCTTCCTTAGGCTGTAATACTTTTCCTCTCCAATGTTATTTATCAAATGTCTATTGATGCCCAACATGTTTATTTCTTGATTTTTGAAGACACTCCACAAATTTCAAATATGAGAATAGATTACTTTGCTTTCTACGGCAATGCTATAGAAACAATAATTATGCTAAACCCAACAGTAGTTGTCTGAGGAACTGCAGTTGCACAGTAATCTAGTAATAAATTCTTAAACAGGGAAATACAAATACTTAAATATGGCTCTAAGGACAAATCTTTTCACACATTATCATGACCACTTGCTTTCCCAGTGCACTCAGTAGAAGAGTGTGCATGATACACTTGTGCTGTAATTATAGAATTTTTTTGGGGGGGGGCTCATATATTACTATCATTCCTTCTTAACCTCTAGGGTAAAACTTGTAATTTCAGTAATATTCCTTGCTTTACATCAATTTTGAAAGTGCAGTGTCAGCCATGAAAGAGCACTCACTTAGGGAAGATGTGGGAGTGAAGAACTTCTTGCATCTTTTTTAATTGCATCACATATGTTAGATGCATTTAGGTAGGAGTGAAGATTGCAAAAGTTTTCAAAGGTATTGTCCATTGGAGATGGCAGCTTTTAATGGCATTTGTTGCTCACAGTCAATTATAGCCCACTTTAATCCCTTGTAGCCATAGGGAACAAATATTTGATAGTTGCAAGAAATTGAAGTGAAATCAGTGCCTATCTACTAGCCCTGCAGGTGTTGATCTAGTAATAGAAATCAACAAAATCTGTATCATCCTTTAGCACACCCAAGGGAAAACTACAGTCCTGCCTTTTAATGAATCCATGATTTCTTATCAACCAAAATATTGTGGAGCCCTTGGAAAGAAAGTACCATGGGATAAAGGAAATAAATACTATTCCAATTGTATGCTTTAATAATGGACACTGAATATTGTTAAATATTAATAAAATGTGTCTTTAGGCATAATTTGAAGAATGCAAGAAGGCATTTTGTGACAGGAGAATATCAAAACATTAAAAGGAATGAACAAAAGATTATGATAAAATAAAAAATAAAACTAACATCTGTACTGGAAAGGTAATAAAATAGAATTAACCTTCTAAAATATCAACAATGCTTCCTCTGATGCAATGGAGAAGGCATCTTATATTTTAAAAATATGTAGGTGAAAATGTTGATTCAATAGATACTAGAACTACTAATATTACTCAAATTTTTCAACAATGAGTAACAGCAAAATGTGAATAAATCCTGAAATCTAGTTAATTGTCTAGTTTTGGCAAATGTATCATGGTAATGTTGAAGCTAACAGTGTAGAAATTGGGTAAGGGAAGTAAGCAACTTTTTCATAAATCTAAAGCCTTTTTAAATTAAAATATTTATCTGAAATTAAACTAATGGGAATATTTCTGAAGTGAATGATGCTCCTACAAATAACTATGCCCTTGAAAAGCATTAAAAGTATAAGATACAAAAAACACACTGAGGAATAACAAAATCAAGCAGATTTTAGAAGCGTGTGACACTAACAGAGAATGAGAAATGTGTAATGAGTCCTAGAATGACAGTGCTTATAACTTCTGCAAGAATGTAGGAAATGAATATCTTGGATAGAAAATTTTCTATCTGTACTATTCAGGATTCTTCCTTAAGGAAGATTTTTTCTTCCCTTCCAGAGCAATTATTTGTTTTTCTATTCATTTATATGCATATGGTTTTAAGACGAATATTTGTTTTATATTTTTTAAATGACTTATTGCCTATGTCTTATTCTTTCTTATTTTGCTCTTTATTTTCATTTTGGCTTTCTCATATAAGGGAAACTATATAATGTTTAAACTTGCAGGTCTGATTTGTTTCCCTTAACATTATGGTCTTAAAGTGCATCCATTTTCCTACAAATTACTCAAGTTTGTCCTTTTATGTGGTAAAGTAGTACTTTATTGTGTATACATGCCACAAATCTTCATCCATTTATCTGTTGATGCATATATGGGCTCCTTCCAAGCTTTTGCTATTCTGAATTGTGCTTCCAAAAACAAAAGTATGCACTTATCACATTATATGTTGTCTGTAATTCTTTAGGAAGGTACCCCAAAGTGGAATCACTGGATCAAACAGAGTTTCTAGTTTTATTTTTTGAGGAATCTCCACACCGCTTTTCATAATGGTTTTGCTATTTTATATACTCATCAACAATGTAGAACTGTTCCATTAACCTCTAAAAAGAAAAGATC
This sequence comes from Hydrochoerus hydrochaeris, assembly GCA_004027455.1. Lineage (NCBI taxonomy): Eukaryota > Metazoa > Chordata > Mammalia > Rodentia > Hydrochaeridae > Hydrochoerus > Hydrochoerus hydrochaeris. The sequence continues at coordinate 71,796 of PVLA01007920.1, read as the reverse complement.
CTATTTTTTAAAAGTCCACTAAAATAAGTAGATGATTCTCACTAAAAGAAGTACAAATGGCCAATAAATGTGTGAAAAATGTTCAGTATCTCTGGCAATCAAGGACATACTAATTAAAACAAAATTATCTTTTATAGTTCACTAAATATCCTATATATTAGTTCTTTTATTGTGTAGACACCCAAAAAGTTTTCCTTTCTATGGAGTGTCTCTTCACTATGTTGGATTTTTTCCTTTGCTTTTTCAAGACGTTTTATTTTGATATGATCCCACTTGTTAATTCTTGATGTTATTTCTTGTGGAATTGCAATCCTGTTTGGAAAGTTCTTGCTTATGCCTGTGTCTTCAAAAATCTTACCTATTTTATCTTCAAGAAGATTGTTTCTGTTTTAACATTTGGGTTTTAAATTCATTTTTATTTTAGTTTAGTACATACTGAGAGATTTGGGTGCAGATTTAATCTTTTGCTTGTGGATAGCCAATTTTTTTCAAGACCACTTGTTAAACAGGCTATCTTTCCTCCATAGGGTTTTTGGGTCTTTTGTCAAAGATCAGGTAGAGCTTTGTGCCTGGGTTATTTTGTGCATCCTCTATTCTGTTCTATTGATCCATAAATCTGTTGATGAGTCCGTATAAAGCTGTTTTTATCACTGTAGCTTTGTAGTACAATTTGAAGTTAGGATATTGAGGCTTCTTGCTTTGGCTCTTGTTGCCCAAGGCTGCTTTTACTATTCTGGTTTTCTTTTTGTTTCATATGAATTTTAGGCTAGTTTTCTCTAGTTCCATGAAGAATGCTGTTGACATTTTGATTGCTATTGTATTAACTCTGTGTATCAGTTTTGAAAGTATTGACATTTTGAGAATTTTGTTTCTTACTATAGAGGAAAGGGGGATATATTTCTGTTTTCTGATGTCTTCAGTTTCCTTTTTCAGAGCAGAGTAATTTTCATTGTAGAGATCTTTCAGTTTCTTGGTTAGGTTAATACTTATGTATTTAATATTTCTTGGTGCATTTGCTTGGCATTATTTTCCTAAATTCTTTCTCATTGAGTTCATTACCCATTTACAGGAATAGTGTTGTTTCTTTTGTGTATTGATTTTGTATCTAGCTACCTCACTGAATTTAGTTATTAATTCTAGAAGGCTTTTGGTTAAACATTTGGGTCTTCCATGTAGAGGGTTATGTCATGTACAAATGATGATAATTAGACAGCCTTCTTTTCTTTGCATATCCCTTTTATTTCTTTCTCTAACCTGACTGATCTGGCTAAGGTTTTGAGAACTGTATTGAACAGGAGCTGTGATAGTGAACATCTTTGTCTTGTTCATGATCATAGAGGGAAATCTTTTGGCTTTCTACATTTAGTATGTTTTCTGTTAGTTGTCATGATTGACTTATTCAGACTGAGACAAGGTTCTTATACACATATTTTCCTTAGGGCTTTTTTTCACGAAGATAAATCCCTTGGATTTTGTCCAGTGATTTTTTTTCTGTGTATTTTGAGATAATTTTGATTTTTAGAAAAAGGATCCATGCTTCCGCTTTTGTAATGTCTTATATTTACTGAGTTGTATATGTTGGATCATGTCTTTATTTTTAGAATGAAACTTACCTGGTCATGAAGTTTTTTTTGTTTTGTTTTGTTTTTTGTTTTTTTATTTGCTTCATTTTATTTGCCAGTATCTTGCTGAAGACATTTGTATCTGTACTTTTAAAGGAGGTTGGCCTGTTGAGTTTATTGCTTGGGTCATTTTCTGGTTTTGGAATCAGGATAATATTAGCTTCTGGAAAAGACTTCGGAAGTATTCCTTCCCTTTCATTAAAGATTTTGAAGAGCATTGGCACTAAATCTTTACTAAAAATTTTACAGAATTCAACTGCAAATCTATTGGGACATGGATTTTTAGTTTATATGTTTTTATTACTGCTAAATTTAATTGCCTATTCAGCGTTTTTATTCTGAGTTCTTTTTTGGTAATTCATATGTATCTCAAAAATCTATCCATTTCTTCTGAATTCTGCAGTTTATTGGAGCACAATTTTTCTAAGTAGTTGCTAATAATTTTTTAGATTATGGTAGTGTCCATTGTGTTTTCATCTTTCTCATTTCTAATTGCATTTATTTGGGTCTTTCTTTTCTGTTTCATAAAATTGTGCTTAAGAGTTTGTCTACTGTGTTTCTTCGCTGAAAGAATCAGCTCTTTAATTGATTCTTTGTATCGTTTTGGTCTCAATTTTCTGAATTTCTGCTGTGACTTTTATAACTTTCTTCCTTATACTATATTTGGATTTGGATTTACTTCTTTAATGTTAAGGTGCATCATAGATTATTTATTTTTATTCACTTTGTTTTTCAGATGTGGACAATCACAACCATAACATAACTAGAACATTTCCTCTTAGGACTGTTTTCATTGTGTCACATGCTCTGATATGTTGTATTGGCATCATCATTTCTTCCTTGAATTCTTTTCTAACTCATTGATTATTCAGTGGTGTAATGTTTAATTTCTTGCCTTTGCATATTTTCTATGCTTTTGCTTGACATTGATTTCTAGTTTCATTTGGCTATGACCTGATAATATGCATATGCTATTTTCATTCTTTTGCATTCACCTTAGTGTGCTGTACTGACTAATATGTCATCTATTTCTGAGCAAGTTCCATGTGCTTCTAGAATGTCAATTCTGCTGTTGATGGGTGTAACACTCTGTGGAAACATAATTTAGTTTCATCAAAGGTTCAATTCAGCTCTGATTTTTTGTCACATTGATGTATTTTGGAAAGTGCTAGTTACAGGATTCCACTATAATTGTGTTGATGTTTATCTGATATATTATGTATGGTAGTGTTTGCTTAATGGCATTGGGTGCACTGGTGTTCAGTGCCTGTTTATAGTTGTTATTTCTTCCTTTTGAATTATTCTCTTACCCAAAATATAGAGACTTCCTTTGCCTTTTCTTATCAGTTTTGATTTAAAAGTGAACAATACTATTTTAAAATGGCAAAAATATATGCATGAGCAATTAGAGAAGAAAACTTAGTGAGTATGATTGAACCTAACAAGTAATTGGAATTATTCTAATTATTCCATCAATTAATAATATTTTTTAGTCCACCAGATGATCAATAATTTTTAAATCTCAGAATATTAATGTTTGTAAGAATATGAGTAATGTGATGGACCCATTTATGGCTTGCAATACAGTTTTTTTTTTTTTGGAGACAATTTGTAAAATTTTGAAACCACAAAAATAAATATATCTTCTGGACAGTAATATTTATTCTAAATCCTCTGCCCAGAAAAACATACATGAATTAAGTTGCACTTCTACCTCAGTTGCTATTAAGTCAGCCTGTGATCCTCCATATCAGCCAATTGCTTTGGGGGAGGGGGATCTTTTTGTCTTCTAGCTGCACATCTGCTGGCTCACAGGGAAGGGTGAATTGGCTTCTTGTTTCTCTTCCCAGCCATGGATGGCTGTGGCTGACTCACAGGAAGAGGCAGATTGGCTTCTTGTTTCTCTTTTAGCCCTGATGGCCATGACTGGCTCACAGGAAGGATTCCTGTTGGTATTTGTATAGTATCTTTACATATACTTAATATCCAAATTATCCTAAATGGAAGAATATCTAAATATAATCTACAAAGATAGGTACTATGGAATATTTTGCAGCAATTAAAAATAATAAGGGTATATATGTATTATGTATATGTTTATGTATTATGAAAGATGTATATGTATTATGATAGATGTCTATGTATTATGAAAGAAAGCTCTGGAAATTTTACACTTGATAAAAAGCACAGAAGAATAAACACTGGTTAATTCATAAAACTAGTGTATGTAATGTCATAATGTGGTTAATATATCTGTCACTGACCTTATTTGACAAGTTTGTGTGATAGTCCCCTATGATATGTACATGATATTTTGTGGATATGACATACATTAGCAAATGTATGACAATTTAAAAATATGCTACTAAAACATTGTTATTTTACCTATTTCAAAAAAGAGTTTTTAAAATGAAAGTGCATGGGTATAATTATAGCTGTTTCTTGAAAAATTGTGTCAAACCTGACCATTCCAATCCTGAGTTATTAAATATGTGAATATATCAATAGTGATGTTTCCACTGGAAAGCACTAAATTTCAGAGCCACTGACTTGAATATTTCTATAAACTTAATGCCTCTAAACAGGTGCCAAAGAATCAATCAGCATCATAGCATGGTTTAGTTGGAATTCATTGGATTTTAATAACAATTAAATCCATAATTGTGCCACAAAACATTCACAGCCTTGCCTTGTGTCTCTCCTAATTCTAATGCATTTGAAAGCTAAGTTTATGCAAATAGGAAGGAGACTAAATTCTGTGGTTTTAATCCTATAACTTCACTGTTTATGTTGTCTGAATGTCTCTAGGCCTATGATGCTTATACAAACAATTTAGAAATCCTTCTTTAAAAAAAAAAAATACAGGGGAGAGGAGTTAAAGATGGCTGATCAATGAGCAACAAAATACAAAGCCTCCAGGGATAAACAATTCATTGCCAGAATAAAACATCCTGGAGAGATCTGGACAGAGGGAGATGGATCTCTTGACACAAGAAGAAATTAAAATGTAGAAAAGCTTGTCAAGCACATCAGGACTACAATTGGAACAGCTAAAATTATGGGACACAGCATTTTAGCTGCAACCTGCCATGTTTGCACTGGCCTGAATTTGTGCCAGCTTGAATCTATGCCAGCCAGCAGAGCAACCCAAACTCGTTTCCACCACCACTCACAGGAGCCACAGCAGTGCTGAAGTCAGAGGTTGGTGAGCCCAGCTGAGAGCAGAGTCAGTGAAGGGACCTTCATTAATCCACAGTCAGTGCTGGGAATGAGACCTCCCCCATGGGAAGGGTGTGACCAAATGGGAGATATTGAAATAGGAGATGTTGAAATAGGGCAGAAGGAGCCTGAACTGGAAGTGACAGTGACTTCAGTTGGTTGCTTTCTCCCCAGAGCCGATTTGTGGGATTTGCATGGACTGGGTAGTGCCCCTGACCCAAAAAGCCATGCTAAATCAATTCCCTGCACCTAGCACACACTAACCTGGTGAAGGCCTCTGAAGTTTGGCTGGCCTAGTGGGGAGGGGCAGGCATACACAGCTGGTGCTTACACCTCAGTGACAAGAGCAGGCAGGAGAGGGTGGAGGTCTCTCACCAGCATACTTTGAAGGAACCATGGCTGACAGGGAAGGGGGCTTGGACCTGCACTGTACATCTATGTGAAGGAGGCATGGACCATGACAAGAGAGAGAGGCCCCCAGCCCAGAACCCAGAGAGCACTGATCCAGGAGAGGGAAAAACAAGGGAGACTGAGGGCAGCAAAAATGCAACATCAGACATGATTTCAATGGACATTAAGAGATATCTTAGGGACCTTGTAGACAAGCTCAAAACAGAAATATTAAATCAGATAAATCAAGATATGAGTAGAGTAATAAAAGAAATACTAAGTATCTCTCAGGAAGATACAGACAGAAGAAGGGAGGAACACAAAAAAAAGAGAGAAATATTCGATAAAGAATATTAAAAAAATAGAATACATGAAGCAGATTCAAAGAGACTACCAGGAATTTAAAAACTCCACTGAAAGCTGGCAAAACTCCTTAAAAGAAACTCAGGATAGAATATCAAAACTTGAAGACAAGTTTGCAATGTGTGATCATTAAAGGAAATATCTCTTAAAAATAACAAGAACACAGTCAGTAACAATACAAAGGCTAAAAGATGACAAGAGAATCTACAATTAAAGAATAAGAAATGTGAACAAAAAGCAGGAATACAAACAGGTGAATTACAAAGGCTATTCACAGAAATAATTAAGGAGAACTTCCCAAGCATGAGAAAAGAAAATGACATTTGGTTGTGTGAGGCATACAGAACTCCAGCCACCTACAACCAAAACAGAGTTACACCCAGACATATAATAATCAAGATACCAGAAATTCAATATAAAAATAGAATATTAAAAGCTATCAGAGAAAAGAAACAGATTACCTATAAGGGTAAGGCCATCAAGTTCATGGCAGACTTCTCGACACAGACCATCAGATCAAGAACAGTTTGGAGCAAAGTATTCCAAGCCCTGAAAGAAAATAACTTCCAGCCCAGATTGATGTACCCTGCAAAACTGTCACTAGAAATTAATGGAGAAACAAGATGGTTACATGACAAAGAGGAACTAGGGGAATTTGTGACCACCAATCCAACCCTACAGAAAATACTGAAGGATATTCTAGAGAGAGAGAGAAAAAAATTTCCAGGGTTTTAAGAACAGTGGCAGAAAGGCCTTAATGAGAGGGGCAGGCAGTAGAATGAAGGAGAAAAGTAGACAAACAAAGGCAGAAAAATAGCATAGCAGAAATGAGGTAGAGAAGGATGGCTAGAATCTCTAATATAGATGGCCTTGATACACTATATTGTTAATAGTGTACCAGGATTTAACACCCACATTACTCACACTACTCTACTTAGATGTATTATATTGTGTTCCAGTCATTCTACCTGTACTAGATTTGAGGGCACAGACAGTTATCCCAAAAATAACAGGATAGAGTACAGTAATCATCCTTAAATTACTATGAACTTAATCTAAAGCTCTGTAAAACCTACACTGTTTTACCATGACTGATATTAATTGAGTCTGGTTTGTTAAATCGCTGTTTTGTACTGATATATTTTATTCAAAGCTGTTAGGATTGATAGTACCAAGTCTGTGAGTATAGGCAACTGCACTTAAGATGACAAGATTCACTAGAATATCATCACTGGTTTGATTATTACCTGCCTCTGAAGTTTTATACTGTCTACAATGTTTTGTTTTTACTAATATTGTTATGTACTGCTATATTCAATTATACTGCTATATTCAATTATGCCTGATGATATGGACAATTCTATTGAAGATAATAAGAAGCAACACAGTAATAATTGTAGATCACCCTGTACTGTGGTTTTATATGACTTTTTGGTTTCATGTTTTTATAGGAATTTGTTTTGTTTTGTTTTTATGCTGTGTTTTGTTTCTCCCGCTAATACAGAAAGGATAGAAATACATATAGAGTCTGATGCATGCATAGCTGTTTACAGTCTTACTGTTTGAATATCTACTTCATATGCTTTTATTTTGTAACTTGAACAACTATTTCTAAGTGGACAATATGTAATTTATCAACTAGTGATTTTTTATTGTTTATCTTTTTTTGAAATTCTGTATTATCTCTACCCTTTACATGCTTTTTTTTCTTTTTAAATAAAAAATTTTTAAAAATACAGTTACAAAATGTATGTTGTAGACAAATATTTATTTGAAATTTTAAAGATAAAACAAATTATAAATGTTGCAAACTGATCAATACTACAGACATCACAAATTAAACTCAAATCTATTTTATGACTATTAAGTTCTTACTTCATTCTAATATTTCTTTATAATTGGGTTCTTTCTAATCATCATGCTCTTGTAGACAAATTACTGGTAAATTTTCTCTAGAGAAAAGTAATAGCTATCAGAGATTCTTTAAAGATGGAATATAGAAATTTATTTCTTATTGCTATTAGTTTTTCATGTTCATAACTGGTCATAGGTAAGCATACTTATTTCTTTTTCAGTAGTTTTTGGCTTAGGTAGTACTCCTTAGGGACTTAAGAGCTTTCTGGAAACTCCAGCCACTTGGCCATCTGTGATGTTTAATCCCTTACCAAATGGTCCAGTTTGGTCAAGAAATGGATTGAGTCAAATTTCTCTCAGCAGAGGGTGAACTCAGCCTTTTAAAGATCTCTTTTATACCATTAAGGAGTGGTAGCTGTGCTATATACTGTGATTTGTTTTATCATTTGTGGAGTAGGAATGATGGAAAGTGTCTTAGTTACTTTTTTCCTTGCTGAGACAAAATGCCCAACCCCAAAAGTTAAACAAAGAAAGGTTATTTTGGCTCACAGTTTGTAGAGGTTTCAGCCATAGTCAACTGACTTCAAGGTAGAGCAGCATGACAGAGGACATCACAGGGGATATTCAGGGTAGGTTTTCTCATTACCTATACTCACAATATAATAAGCCAATTAGCAGACTAATTTAGTAATCACATGACCTTAGTCCCAGTATCAAATCCTTAATCCCATATCACACACTCTAGGTTCAGTCACCTCTGCAAAACCCCACCTGTGACTGCCTGAGACTTTGGTGGTGGAGGTTTCACTAGGTATGTGCCATAACGGGAAGGACAATACTAAACTTATGCTAGGTTTTGGTGTATAAGTATTGAAATAAATAAATTTAAGCTAATTATATAAAAGCAAAACACATAGAAAATAAGTAGTAAAATTTTACTTCCTAGAGGTGATCACAGTTAATTTTTTTCACTTATTTGCTCTCAATCTTCTTTCAATTATATAGTTATGAACATAATGAGCAGGCATTTATTATTTAGCTTTATCACAATTTTATTTATGAACTGGTTTCCAAATCATTAAGATCCTCTAGCAAATATTTATTAGGCTTATGATTATTCATTAACAAAATGAAAAGTAATTTATAATTTCTTTATTGTTAGGTATTTGAATCATGTTTTCTGTAATATGAATGGTGTTACTCTATCATCTTTGTGATTAAACATATGTTGGTATCTCTGATTATTTCCACTGCATCAATTTTAAGAACAAAATTTTGATTTCAACAACAAATATCAGTTTCTCCTTCTAATTACATCCCTTTCTCACTCATATACCCACATAGTTGCTCATCTTATAAGTCTCACTCAAAATCAGTACTCCCATTGCAAAGATCAGGATCTCCAGGTAAGGTGTTAAATTCTTCTCATAGGATTCTGATGCAGGTTATTGTGACTTACTGACCTTCTAACTAAAACAAATGCATAATATATAAGTGAAATAAATAACAATAATTACCTATAATAAATAGGGTAAGAATGGGACATAATTGTTATCAACCCATAATCAATTTGAAATCCTAAACCATAGATCTAACAGTCTTCATGTCATTCAGCATGAAGAATTTTTCTTTTGTGATATCAAAGTGTATTTACCTTCTGAGAGTTTCCCCCATTCACTATTTTATTGCTCAAATTTGAGGTAGGGAAAAGAGTACCTTAATTTTGTGAAGGCTTATCTGGACTTACTTATATCCTCCTCAAATTTTTCATGCTGGTATATATCAGAATGTGACTGTATTCAGAGGTATGTCCTTTAAAGGAAATTTAGTTAAAAATGAGGTTATTAGGTTATTAGGTTGAGTCTTGATCTAATTGGACATTGTACTCATAAGTAGAGGAACTTTGGACACAGATGTGTAGACCAGGAGGGAAGACCATGCTAAGACAAATGGTAGTCTTTAATCTGTTCCTGCTCATGTAATTTAGTATCTTAATGTTGGTAATGTATAAACAGTGGAAATTCATTTCTCACTGCTGTCTGATGGAGGTTTATTCCTCCTGGAGGTTATCTTCTCTTTATTTTTACATGTGAGCAACATTTCAATATTTTAGCTCTTTTCACAAGGATATTCTTGAACATGGAGTCCTCATGATTTATTATCTTCCATACTCTTTATATCTTAACCCTAGTGTATTGGAATAAAGTTTTAATGTGCAAATTTGATGAAGGAACCACACAAGTTCAGACCATTGCAGTGGTTATCAACAATCAAGGAGAAGTGCCTTGGAAGAAACTGACTCTGCAAACACCTCAGTCTTAAATTTAATCTTGAGAATTATAATTATAAGAAAAGTTTGTTTGCTGTCATTGAATCTACTCTCCCCAAAAAATAAAAATACAGAAAAGATGAATTGCCATTAATCCCCCTCAAAATACCTACCCTCCTCTCATAAACATTCATCTCACATTTCATGCTATTTTCTGAAGCACTTCTGGAGTCTTCTTTCATGTCTTAGTTGTGCTGTCATTGCTGTTTTAATGAACTGAATCAATTCAAAATATGTACTTTTTATGCTTATTTTCACTTTGGGGTACAGTTGGAAGTTGCATAGTGTAAGATCTGGTGGATAAGATGAATGAGAGTATGTGATAAAGTTTTTATGATACTGCCTTTTCCTTGAATGGTTCTTGGGTGGCAATTTTTGCTGATTTTTGATCACACCTCATAAAGACCCTCATGAAAGAGAGATTGTGGAACTGCTTCAAATTTGGAAAGAACTAAGAATGTGTTCAAAGCAAAGCAGAGTGCTTCAAGGGGGCTAAATGGCAAATTGTTTTATTGTGATGATTTTTTAAAGCTTATGTTTCACTGTGTGTTTTGTCCAATGTAACTTGGATAGTCAAAACAAGTAGAATAGTATCAGTGTTTTCAAAATCAACAAATATCCAATAATCATTCACAATAGAAATCATCCAAAAAAACAGGAAGTTGGTACTCTGTTCAGTATACTTACTTTAGTTTTGAGTCCAGTATATTATTTAATAGCAAATGATCTCCAGTAAACAAAAAACATGCAAGAATGCCTATGGCTTGCTCTACTGTTGTCAATGAATTAGAAACTTTAGTCAGTATCATTGGATAAGTTTACAAAAGGCATGACATTTTGCAGATGAAGTAGTAGTATACTTGGAGAATTCCAAATATATAACTATAAAACAGATTCAAACAAAATAATTTGGTAAAGTCACAGAAAATAAAATTATTGTAAAAATTATAGTCACTATATCTCTAAACAATAAAAAAAATGGGACTCCTCTGACTCTGACACTCTGCCGAGAACATCGGGGAAGCCCGCAGCACACCTGAGCTCCCTCGGACTGCTGCTGCTGGGCCTGCCCTTCGTCCAGGACACCAGGGAAGCCCATGTCACTCCTGAGCCCCTTGAACTGCAGCTGCTGGGCACACCTCTCCACTGGGAACATAGGGAAGCCCCCAGCATGCCTGGGCTGCCATCCATTGCCACTACCAGGCCCATGGCTTGGGGAACCCACCCCCTCCTGGACCTAGTATTACAGTTGATCTTTGGATGCAACCCTTTCTCCTAGAACATTGGACTACAGTGGATTACTCTATTGGCTGGATGAGAGACTCAGGAAATCCTCAACCAAACAGAAGACCTCAGCAAGTGCCAGTCAGTGTGATGAGTTTGCCCCTAAAACAGAGGTCTGCAGTGAGTAAATAGGAGCAAAAGTGAAATTCCCTCCAACTGTAACACCTTGGCAAATCTGGCAAGAGAGTGGGTAATCCCCTCCTCCACATAGAGAACATCAAACAGGTTGAAGAGTGTGCCAATAATGCCTCCCCAACTTAGAGAAAATTAAAAGAGCTTACAAGACACCCAGTGACACAATAGGGCCTCAGCTGACACAAACACTATAGACAGGGAGATCTGGTGACCTGCAACAACCCAAAAATATAGCAACAGCAGGAACTAAGAGTTGACCTACATCAATACTTCTAGGCTAGTTAGCCCAAAAAAGAATATAGGACTCACCCAACAGGCCATCTAGGAGGAATTCAGATGACTGGATCTCCTCTTCATTGTGATACCAGCAATTTACAAAAAAATCAACCACACTGTAGGACCCTTAAATTCACACTATGAACAGTTAAGACAGATCAAATATTTACCCAAAAGGTGAAAATGACAAAATGAAAATGCAAAATGCAATCTCAAACAACTAGTCCATCAGGAGCAAGTACACACAACACTGAAATAGAGGATTTTAATAGTCATAAATCTCTGGAAAGATATCAAATGAAGTAGAAAAGCAAATCCATGAGGCTGTAGAGAAACTCAAATTAGAAATAATGTCTTATGTAAAGACAGTAAATGAGTTGCTCAACATAGCTAGAGAAGAAATAGATTAAAAAATACATGAGCGTGGGAAATTGATTGAAACTTTGAATGAAAAATGCAGAAAACAAGCAAAATCCATGAAACAAATTCAAAGAGATATCCAAGAAACAAAAAATTCCATTGAAAGTTGGAAAAACTTTTTAAATGAAGCTGAGGATAGAATTTTGGACCTTGAGGACAGGATCGTATATGGTGATTATGAAAGGGTAGAACTTATGAAAACAACAAAGCAGCATGAAATGACAATCCAGCAGCTTCAAGATGATGCCAGGAGAAACAATGTAAGAATAGTAGGCATCAGTGAGGATGCAGGAGACAACACAAAGGACATAACTAAGCTGTTCACAGAAGTAATGGAAGAAAATTTCCCAAACAAGGGGAAAAAATCTGATTTACAAATGAGTGAAGCATATAGAATGCCAAACAGTCATAAACAATATAAATCTATACCCAGACATACAACAATTTAGATCTCAGACATACAGCATAAAAACAGAGTACTAAAAGCTGTTAGACAAAAGACACAACTTACTTATCAAGGAAAATCCATCAGAATCACTGCAGACTTTTCAGCACAAACCTTCAAGTTAAGATGAGCTTGGAATGAAGTATTTCAAGCCCTAGAAGAAAGGAACTTTCAACTCAGACTGATGTGCCCAGCAAAATATTCATTCAAATTTAATGGAGAAACAAGATACTTCCATGACAATGTGACAAAGAACAATTGAAGAAATTCATGTCCACCAAACCAAACTTAGAAGGAGTTCTGAAAGACATGATAGATAAGAGATAAAAATGACCACAATCTCCAGAACAACAACAGAAAGAAACCACCAGGCTGGACAAGAAATTAAATAAGTGAGAAAAGCAGGAAACCAACAACAGGAACACAACACAGCAAAGTCAAGCCAGTACATGTCAGTGATATCTATAAAAGTAAATGGGCTCAACTGACCTATCAAAAGAAACAGGTTGACAGAATAGATCAACAAACATAATGCCACAATATACTGTATACAAGAAACACATCTGACTCAAAAAGAAAATCATAGGTTAAAAGTCAAAGGATGGAAAACAGTATTCCATGCAACAGGAACCCAGAAAAAAGCAGGGGTAGCTATAATGTTCACAGAAAAAGCAAACTTCAAACCTAAAAGGATTAAAAGAAATAAAAAAGGCCACTACATAGTTGTAAGTGGAAAACTACAAGAGGAAGAACTAACAATTTTACACATATATGCACCAAATACAGGAGCATCCAACTATATAAAACAAATATTAATGGACATGAAAAACCAAATACACAAGAACACAATTGTAATAGGAGACCTTAACACCTCACTATCACAAAGAGATAGATCAACTAGACAAAAACTCAACAAAGAAATAATTGAATCTTACCTGTGAGAGAATGGACTTAGTGTATGTTTGCAGAATGTTCCACCCAACCACATCAGAATACACATTCTTCTCAGCTGCACATGGGACATTCTCCAAAATAGACCATAAATTAACCCATAAAGCATTCTTAATTAAATGCAAAGGGAACAAAATTTTCCCATGCATAATATCTGATCATAGCACACTAAAATTGGAAATCAATGGCAAAACCCTGAAAAAACTGCATAAATATGTGGAAATTAAACAACAACCTTCTAAATAACTGGAGGGTTACAGATGAAATTAAAGAGGAAATAAAATAATACCTGAAAAACAATGAAAATACAGAAACAAGATACTGTAACTTATGGGATGCAATGAAAGCAGTCCTAGGAGAGAAATATGAAGCAATAGTCACATCAAGAAAATGGAATGAACACAAATAAATAACCTAATGCTATATTTCAATCTTCTAGAAAAGGAAGAACAAATCAAACCCAAAGCCCATAGAAGAGAGGAAATTGTAAATATCAGAGCAGAAATTAATGCAATTGAAACTAAAAAAAAAAATACAAAGAATTAATGAATCAAAGAGCTGTTTTTTTGAGCAAATAAGCAAAATTGATAAAACTCTAGCCAACCTTATCAAGAAAAAGAAAGAAAAAATCAAATCCATTCAATAAGGGCTGAAAAGAAGGAAATCAGTACAGATCCCATGGAAATTCAAAAGATCATGAATACCTACATTGAAAATCTCTACTCCCATAGGGTGGAAAACACAGAGGAAATGGACAGATTTCTAGGAACATATGAACTACCAAATGTCAATCAAGCAGATATAACAATTTCAAATAACCCAATACCAACCACTGAAATCAAAACACAATTAAAAACTTATCAACAAAGAAAAGCCCAGGTCCTGATGGATTGATTAACAGGTGAATTCTACAAGAAATTTAGAGGAGATTTGATGCCAATACTCCTTAAACTCTTCAATGAAATTGAAACAGAATTGAGTTAGTCCTCCCTAACTCATTCTTGGAGGCAAGAATCACTCTGATACCAAAATCAGAGAAAGACCTAACTTAAAAGAAGAAGTATAGGCCAATCTCACTAATGAACATTGATGCAAAGATTCTCAATAAAATATTAGCAAATGAAATGCAGCAAATCATTAAGAAGATTATATACCATGACCAAGTGCGATTTATTCCAGGAATGCAAGGATGGTTCAACATACACAAATCAATAAATGTAATACACCACAACAACAGAGCCAAAAATAAAAATCACATGATCATCTCAATAGATGCAGAAAAAGTTTTCAATAAAGTCCAATACCTTTTCATGATAAAAACCCTACAGCAACTCAGAATAGACAGTATAACTCAATCTCATAAAGGCCATCTATAACAAACCAACAGTCAACATTATACTTAATCAACAAAAACTGAAAGCCTTCACTCTAAAATGAGGAACAAGACAGGAATTTCCACTGTTGTCACTCCTATTCAATACAGTTCTAGAAATATTAGCCAGAGCAATCAGACAAGAGGGAGAAATAAAAGGTATACAAATAGGAAAAGAAGAAGCTAAATTATTATTATTTGCAGATGACATGATACTCTACATAGAAGACCCCCAAAATACAATTAAAAGACTACTAGAAGCAATAAACAAATTCAACAGCATGGCTGGATACAAAGTCAACACTCAAAAATCAATAGCATTCCTGTACACAAGCAAAAAACTCACCAAGAGAGAAATTATGGAAATATCACCCTTTACAATAACATCTAAAAAAATGAAATACCTAGGAATCAACCTAACCAAGGATGTAAAAGATATATATGCTGAAAATTACATTACTCTAAAAAAGGAGATTGAAGAGGATATTAGAAAATGGAAGGATATTCCTTGCTCTAGCTTAGGAAGGACCAACATTGTGAAAATGGATATACTCCCTAAACTGTCATATAGATCTAATGCTATATATAATGTTATATAGATCTCAATCAAAATACCATTACCATACCTTACAGATCTAGAGAAAATATTCCTAAAATTCATTTGGAAACAGAAGAAACCTAGAATAGCAAAGGCATTTCTAGGCAACAAATGCAAAGCAAGAGGCATCTCAATTCCAGACTTGAAACTATACTACAAAGCCACAGTGAAAAAATCAGCATGGTACTGGCAAAGAAATAGACTGGAGGATCAATGAAACAGATTAAAAGATGTAAGCACTACTAAAGAGACACTCAGCCACCTTATATTTGAAAAAGGGGCTAACCATGTTCACTGGAAAAAAGATAGCCTCTTTAATAAATGGTGTTGGAAAAATTAGCTTTCCACTGTAGAAGACTGAAACTAGACCCATGCCTATCACCATACACTAAGCTGAAGTCAAAATGGATCAAGGATCTAAATAATAAAACAGAAACACTAAATTTACTGGAACACAAAGTAGGTAAAAGTCTTGGAGACATAGGGATAGGGAAAGAATTCATGAATAAAATGCAACCACACAAGAAATACTTCAAAGAATCAACAACTGGGATCTCATATTGCTAAAAAGTTTTTGCACTTCAAAAGAAATCACCAACAAAGTGAAAAGAAAACCCACAGAGTGGGAGAGAATTTTAGCCAACAATCTCTCATACAAAGGACTTATATCCAGAACATATAAAGAACTAAAAAACATCAAGCCCCCCAAATTCAAAGACCCTCTCCAAAAATGGTCATTGGAGATGAACACAAAATTCTCAGATGAAGATATACAAATGGCAAATAAATATATGAAGAAATGTTCTCTATCACTGGTCATTCAAGAAATGCAGATTAAAGCAGCACTGAGGTTTCATCTCACCCTGGAAAGCATGGCTGCCATCAAGAAAACAACTGATAACAAATGTTGGTGACAATGCAGGAAAAAGAAACACTTCTCCACTGTTGGTGGGAGTGCAGACTAGGGCAATCACTTTGAAATCAGTATGGAGATACCTCAAAAAACTAGGATTAGAAGTTCAATTCAATCCAGCTATTTTCCTCCTTTGTGTTTTCCCAGAAAAATTTCAAAGGTCATCTCACAGTGATATATGTGCACCCATGTTCATAGCAGCACAATTTGTGACAACTAAATCTTGGAAACAACCAAAATGCCCATCACCTATAAAGTGGATGAAAAAAAATGTGTTATTTTTATACAATGGAATACTATTCAGCTATAAAAAATGATGATCTTGAGGCTTTTGTTGGTAAATGGAGGCAACTTGAAAATACCCTCATTAGTGAAATAAACAAGAGTCACATTAGTAACTATCACATTGTCTCTCTAATATAAAAAATAATAAAAACTGACAGAATAATGGTATCCAAAAAGCATAACAGATATAAAAGTATAATAGATATAAAAATATAATAGATATTATAAAAGCAAAAGGGAAGGAAAGTGCTCTAAAGGATGTATAGTGTGTAAGAGAGATTACCATATTACTGAGCTTTTGTTAGATCATTGAACAGAAGAGTTTGTACTGCCAATGTCTGAGTGTCTAGCCACTTTTTATGCTTTGATTTTGTTATTTTAAAAACTATTGTTGAGATGACAGTATATAATGTATCAACTAGCTATTTTATGATGTTGTTTTTTTGAATTCTGTATTCTACTTTTCTTCTTATTTTTTCTATTTTGTCTTTTTAAAATTTTCTTCTTTCTCTCTTAAAATAAAATAATAAAAAAATTTAAAAATGGGACTACAAGTAGTAAAGGCAATCCTATCTATACTAGCAACAAGTATTTAAATGTTGCTTATTTATTTTCAAAGCTTTATTAAATCATTCAGAAAAAGTTTACATAGAAATACACAAAGTATCCATGATGATATGGAAAGACACTGTGGAAAAGCCAAAATTAGATCAAAACAATTGTTTATAAATGTGTTTTATAAGCAATAAAAAACTCAATAAAGTTATAAAAACATAAATTAGTTTAGAGCATAACCCATAAGGGGCTTATAGCAACGTTATATGGATTGAACTGATGGTTTCCAACTAATTTTATTTTGAAATCTAATCTTCTTTGGGGGGTAGAAATTTAATTAAATTTTGGTATTTGGAGATAGGGTATTTTCACATTAATTAACTTTAAATGAGGTCATACCAGTATGGTCCTGATTCAGTGGGACTTTGCTTTATATAAGAATGAACGAAAGGACAGACATGAACTAAAGGTTCCTGTCTCACTATGTGTTGTATTGTGAGAATCTGCAGTCTCTATCAGCAAGAAAGACCTCACTAGATGCCATTGCCTTCTCCTGAACTTTTCATTCTTCAGAACAATAAGTAAAACAAATCTATATTCTTTGTAAGTCATATTTTTATATTTAGATACAATGAAGGAAAATTTTCTAAAACAGAAAATTGGTGCTAAGCCTGGGCATTTTGCTATCAACAAATACTTAAAAATATAAAAGAGATATGAGGAATGTGTAATGAGTAAAGTTTGGAAGACTTTAAAGAACAGGCTAGAAAAACCTAGGATGCTTTAAATAGAAACTTATACATGATTCTGGTGAGGGTTTAGAAGACAGAAAAAAATAAAACAGGGAAAGTTTGCAGTTTCTTAGAAACAAGATGAGTGATCACAAACAAAATCTGGGTGATAATGTGTATGATAAAGGCCACAACAATCCATATTGGACATAAATGAGGGAAACATTAACGAGAACTGTAGAAAACTCCAGTCTTATGACATTGCAAACAATGGAATTCTACTATGTCATAGGGATTTACAGAATGTAGAACTGAAGAGTACTGCTCTAATATTTTAGGTAGAAGAATTTCTAATCACATGGTTCCTTTAAAGTACTTACACTGAAACAGAACAGGAAATAACTTTATAATTTAAGATAAAGCAATGTATAAAAATTGGAGAAATTTGAAAAGCAGCCAATTCTTATAAATTGCATAAAACTCTATTCAGGAAACAGTATATAGTGAGTGACCCAGTGATTGGGTGCAATAAAATCAGCAAGGACAAAAGGGAGTCTGCCGATAACCATCTAGACAGTGGAAGGGAGGCCTTCTTTTGTGGTCTGCCTCTTGTGTCCAAGGCTTGGTCTCTGTCTATCTGGAAGAGGTGGAGCCTTCAGGTCATAGGTTTAGTGGAAGAAATTCATATTAATGGTACCTTATCTTTGACATTGGGACTCAAGTTCTCTTTACTTCTTTTCTCTCCTCCCAGAGATCAGCTCCTCTGTTCGTTCCCCATCATGATGTACTGACTCAGCACAGGCCCAAGCACAACTGAGTAAACCAACCATGAAATTAAGTCTCTACAACTTGGATGCAAAACTGGCCTTTGCACCTTCTACTTGATTTTTCACGTCTTATGTCACAGCAATGGGAAGTTGACCAACACACTTCCTGTCCCAGACCCCGATGCCTTGGGAAGGAAGAGATGTTCTAAGAAACCAACCTGAAGTTGTCTGAATAGGATCTCTGCCCAAGGCCACCTCAAGATGTTCCTTTTACCCTCACTTAGTGCTTCACTGTTAAGTAGTTGGTCCAATGTGTCCAGTTGCGGCCCACGCAGTCATTGCGTGTAGCAAGACTTGAGTTTTGGTAGCCAGGAGATAAATGCAGCAAGTGAATGCTTATTTCTTCCAAAAATACTATTTAAGTTTAATCTCCAAAGTTACAAAATAAAGATGACAGATGTGGAAACTGTTGCAGGGAATGAGAATTAAATGAGGGCCTGAAAGTTGTCCCCAGGGTTGAATTAATGAGTTTATAAAAGAAGAATGATCTAATTTAGCCATCTTGTTTCATCATACCACGCAATGCCCTTCACCGTCATTAGTCAGGAGGAAAGCTCTCACTGTATGGCAAATAGATGACAATTCTAAACTCTAGAACTTCCAGGACTGTGATAAATAAACTTCTTTTCTTTTCAAATTATCCAGTTTATGACAATCTATTATAGCAACAGTGATTTCTCCATTTTTGTTTTTTTTTCTTTTTGCCTTCTCTCTCTCCTTTCCTTTTCCCCTTCCTACCTCTCCATCTCTGCCTGTCCATTTTACTCTTTCTCTCCCTTTCTTTATAATGATATCTTTCTCCTTTTCTTCCTCAATTCCTTTTTTCTTCCTTTCCTTCTCCCCCTCTGTCCTCTCCATCTATTCTCTTTACTTGCCTTTATTAGTTTCTTTGCTCTGTTTCCTTTTCTATTATAGTATATTTTCTTCAGATTTTGGAGACTTAGTACTGTGATAGTATAATACGGTGAAATGGGTAACTATAAGTTTTTTTAATCATATGTTTATCTCAAATGCATCTAGGTATAGAATCTAATATTCAAATGAGTGTCTCTAAGAAAAAAGAAGTCATTTAATTAATTATAATGATTATTATTTTTGCTGAGTCACAGAGGAAGGTCAAATGCTAACAGTTCATTGTCCTCTGTATGGTGACCATCCACACTCACTGGTTTATCAACTACTAAAGGATAGGGAAAGGCTATTCTTCAGAATATTTTAGCAAAGAATTAATGAATGAAGCTATGTGGAAGTTTCTCAGACTCCAATTGCTTAACAAGTTATTTTTAAACCTACAGTCACATAAAAGACAAGCAATTGTTCTTTCTTTCTAAATTTTTTATTTTATGAAAAAAATTTCATAATTGTAGTTATCCTTTGTTTTTAAAGGATGTTCACAAACAAATGAACACTCTTACATAAACCATGGCTGAAAAAGTGAAGAAAAGAAACTCTTTATATTGCTAATAATTATTCATGGTGCCTCAAAGTCTAAGGATTGACTTGTCATAAGCTTGTCAGCAGATGCTCTGCTATTTGCTAAACTGTACAGTGTTCTGCAAAATCTTGCTGTGTCCTTTGGGGAAGAAAAACTAATAATAAAAGAAAGAAAATGTAACTATTAGGACACATGGACCTATGTTTCTAGAGTTGTAATCTCAGCATTTTGTAATTTATTTATTTATGTGTGTGTGTGTGTGTGTGTGTTTGTGTGTGTGTGTGTGTGTGTGTGTGTAGTGCTAGAGATTGAACCTAGGGCCTTGTGCATGTAGGCCAAGAGCTGTTCCACTGAATCACATCCCTAGCCCTTTACCTTGCCAAGATTAATTTTTGTACAAAGCAAAAATCTCACCACGTGACACATTTTCTAAAGCTCCCTTATGATTTCCTCAGCTTTTAAAATCTGGAATTCAAGTCACAATCCTATATATATATATATATATATATATATATATATATACATCCTCTGACCTGGGGTTGCACTTAGGGTGGGCATAGATGACACACGAGGAGCTAATTGGGACCTTTCTTGCCCCACTGGGAAAGGAAAAGGAAGTTGTCATAAGGGAATGAGAGATCCCTGATCTCACCTCCCACTGCCATAATATCATGTAACTTATTCTAGGGCAAAATCCTTTCATTCCCATCTTTTTATTGTTAGGAAAAGGGCAAAATCTCTCTCTGACTACTTCCTACTGAAAGGGGCACTCTATTGGGGTTTAGGTAGGTTGACAGGATGATGGTTGATGCCCATGTAGAAGCTGGTACCAGGTGTTTTAGCCAGAACAACTTCATCATTGGTGAATGCCCGCATCTTAGACTGGTAAAACAAAGAGACAAGGTGCTATGAGGAGGCAGGCTACTATCATATTTAAGGACCAAGGGGAAGTAGAAGGAAAGGTGCCTTTGATTTAAATATGCCAATTCATCAGGGCCACAGTGAGATAGAATCTGAAAAATAAGTGTGGGATTAGGAGAAGTGAAGTTATGAGAGGTGATTATTCTCCCATCTGAAAGGGTAAAAATTAAAAGTGTAGGTAGGCAGGGCTTGTCTCTGGTCCAGGAGTTGAGCTGGAAAGAATAAGAAGCATGAGAAATGTAAAGCCTGCTAACGAAACATGACTTAGCCTGAGAGCTGTGGCTGTGAGGCCTTGGTGAGATGGAGACAGGTGGGTGATAGACGATGAGATGATCACTCAGGATGATGGTTAGATTCAGGGTTGGGAGGGCACCACTTAACTTGAGTGAGGTGGAACCAGGATGGCAGTCCAGCAACTTTGGTCACTACTGGGGTTGCCAAGAAAACCAGATAGGGGCTGTTCCACCCTGGCTGTAGTCCTTGGGATGATTTTCTGTAATAGGACTTTAGTAAGTACATCAGCAGTCAACCTGGTTGTGGGAAAGTCTTTTATCCATCCTAAAAAAGTACAAACAAAGGTGAGAAGATATTTGAGGGTTTTTTGGCAGGGCATGAGTATAAAAATCTACCTGCCAGTCCTGACCAGGGGTGTGTCTGAGAAATTGATGAATAGGAAATAAAGGAGGTAGTATGTGTCCCTGAGGAGAGGTTTTATTATAGAGATGGCAGGTGTAAGTTGTTGAGACCTCAGAGTTTTGGGGTCAGTCTACATAAACACAAAGGAATCCTGACAATTAGCACATTGGGGGAATGGCAAAAAAGGCATTTTTAAGATTTATGACTGTAAAATGAGTGGTGGAGGGAGGGATATGAGAGAGCATGGTGTAATGCTTTGGCACTACTGGGTGGATTGGGGTAACAACACTATTGATTGCCCTAAAGTCCTGCACTAGATGATAAGACCCATCAGGCTTGAGTAACAGGAGAATGGGAGTATCAGAGGGTGAATGAGTAGGTTTAAGAAAACCATTGTCTAAAAGGTGCTTGATTATAGGTTTAAGTCCCTGTAAATGTTTGGGATCTATGGGATATTGGGGAATGCAAGGAAAAACTGAAGGATCCCCAAAACAAATTAAAATAAGCATGGCATGGATAGCACGGTTGGGATTGGAGGTATCTCATACTATGGGATTGACCAGAGAAGAAGAGAGAGGGCAAAGGAGAAGTTAAGCTTTTGCAAAAGATCTCTACCTAAAAGGGGTGTGTGGCATGTTGGAATTATTAGGAAGCTATGGGTAAAGAAGACAGTTTGGAACCTGCATGGAATAGGCCCTTTCTGTAAAGGAAGGTTGTGTAGGTTGACTGTCAACACCCACTGCAGAGACTGAAAACTTAATACAAAGGCTTAAAAACTCAGGAAGAACACTATATATGGCCTCTATGTTTACAAGTATAGAGAATGTCTTACCTGAGACCTCCAGTGGGACTTGGCGCTCTGAGAAAGATACCTTAATGGGGGGCTCTGGACCCCAAGATCCATTGGTCTTCAGCAGCAAGTCTGAGTAGATCATTTAGTGATGAATTTAGCGGTGATTAAATCTCCTGTGAGGGCAAGGATTTGGAGGATGGCTTATCCAATTTCTGGCAGCTAGGACAGTCACTCTTGTAATGGCCCTTGAGATTGCAATAGGGGCAAGGCCCCGGAAGAATGCCAGGGTTGGGGCACTCTCTTGCCCAATATCCTTTTTTGCTGCACTTGAAGCATGGTCTGGAAGGGGCTTGGTCAGCTCTGCCTTGTCTCAGTTTACCTGTCTCAGAGCTCCAAGTGTCACTGCTGAAATAACAGATTGTTATTTTTCCTTTTGATTTTTATCTCTGTTGTTTACAACATGAAAAGCCACATTAAGAAGGTCTCCCTGTGGGGTTGAGGGCCACTTTTAGCCTTTTGTCTTGAGATCTGGCCCACAGAGGAAGATGTCTGTTTCCTCCACAGTCACAAGACATCTGGTTTTTATCTTGGGTAGGTGTACAGCTTTAAATCTAAAGGAGACAAAGGCAAACAATCAATTATGTATGCAGGAGTCAAATAACAGAATCAACAGAGTGTTTATGAGTATAATTTTAGTAATGGCTTCCCATAAGGAGGATAAGGATAAGGTCTAGGGAATTTTAGAATTTGACATGTCATTTGTTTGTCATACACACATTTAGGTTTTCCAATTGTATAAGCACCTCCTGTGCTGTTACAATGTCTAATGCCATCTGATTTTTGGAAGATGGCCTGTTTTATTAATTTTACCTTTTTATTTAGGAGAGAGAGATCAGCTGTGGTATCATTTAAGTATAGTTAATTATGGCCCCAATATGCATCATATAACCTTTTTCTGGAAAAGATCTGGTGGATCCCAGTGAAAGGAATTTATAATTATCTCTTAATTTTAGTTGTTGAACATCTAGAAGATTGCTAACAGTACAGTGAAGTAGAGGCAGTAAGCTTAACATAAATGGAACTATTATTTTCTATTAACCATGGGTGTTTTTAACATTTGAGCACTGAAGACATTTGTGACATTGTTTGGACTGCTCACTACTTAAGCATCTCTAAGTATAACATATACATTACATAAATTTTTGTTTAAAATTATTATTTGACTGGTGATCTTTTGTTGGTCTTACCTGAATTTCCTGGCTGCAGCACAAGGAAAAGGCAGACATTTGGATCTGAAAGAAAACACTTGTCATCATAAACAATCTTAATTCTACATTTGAAGGCATGAATATACCATCAGCTCAGCAGCAATGAATTGTCTCAGCCATATGAACTTTAGTTGGGGTGTCTCCCATAAGGCTATAGAGATTATCAGGGCCTCTGATTAATGAACAAGAGCTGATTAAAGTTACCAGGTGGTCACTTTCTTATTCATCAGTTGAAGTCCTATCCAATGTCTCTTTACCTGAAGGGATTTTGTTTAACCAGTTTTAAGATTTTAACCAGTTGGTAAACTAGATGGAAGCATGCTTTTAAATGTATAACCCAAATAAACCTTGATTAAATTATCTGAAAATTTAAAAGAGGAGGGAAAAAATTGTTGAGCTCAAATATAAAGGAAAAGCTGTTTACAGAGCAGGCAAATGGACAAATGTGGACAGATGATCTGTACAGCAAATAGTCAACAGATATATACACTGATAAACATGTTACAAAATCAGAGTGCACTCAAATATATTTGGCCAATTTGAGCTATAATAAATAGACTAGTATGAACCTTTTTGTAGATTAATTAATAGAGATCTCTTGAAATAAGAATAGCAAAAAAGAAACCTATTTTATGGCTAATCTGAGATAGGTCAGAGAGAGAGAAAGGGACATGTATATTAATTAGTCTCTTGGGGCCAGCCTGTTTTTTTTTTTTTTAAGAGGGAGTAGAGACTAAGGCTAAGAAGGCTGTGGAGTAGATGGCCACTGGGCAGCCAACTGTCTGGCAATTACCTAATGATTGGCTATAAAACATCTGCTCGTCACTATTGGACAAGGATACACAGGCTGTTGGTGGATTACCATGTGACCCGAAGCAGCATGGTTGCTGTCAGTCGCACAGTGAGAAAGTGCAAAATGGCGACTGGCCATCATGTGATCTGCAGCAAGATGGTTGATGCTGATCACACAAGGGGCCACAAGGTGGCACACATTTACCCTGAAACCCATTGTAAGATGGCAGCACACTGTCATGCAGCAGAGGGCCATAAGATGGTGGCTGTCTTCTATGTGAGCTGCAGCAGGATGGCTGCTGAGAACAGTGTGGCCTGCTGGAAGGCGGGAGTGCATGAGACCACATATGGTGAGCCAGCAGAGAAAATGGAGGGAGGGAAACCTCTGGCTGAGAAAGCTGCGGGATTTGGTCCAGGAGATACAGGGGAGAGTTCCTGGTGGAGCAGAGCAAGCCAGAGGTATTTGGGCCATTACACAAGACAGAGTGAGAGAAAGACACATCCTGAGAGCAAAAGGCCTAAAAGTGATGGGTTTTTGTCAGCTTGCTGCCATTGTGAGAAATGTATAAATAAAGATCAGCTTTTTGGTTTTGTTTATAGCCTTCTTGAGGCCAAGCGCACCAAGGTTATGAACCAGGCACCCCAGAGGTGCCTTTTTTGGGGGGACAGGAAGTGGTATTCTCCATTGTGCAATTAAAAGTGAGCCAAAAGAACAATTTTGCCTCAGGGTATACTCCCCAAGGTATGTGAAAATTGTCCCAGATCACACTTAACAAAAAAGATTGTCAGATATTTTGGAAGCATGATAAAAGAGGCTCCAACCCGATACCACTGGCCATCATCAAAGGCACAGATCAGGATGCCAGAGGACCAAGTAACAGCTCTGCCTCAGACCATCCAAGGAACGTGAGAACCATTATCTTAGCCCTGGGATGGAATGGATAATCTGGCATGGGCCTGGCCCAAGGAAACAGAAAACCCCAGACATAAAATGGTTCACCTGTGGCAAATGAGATTGGCTGGTGTTGTTTGCAGGTGGATGGTGACAAGTTGAGCAGCTTTCATGTGTTGAAAATGAGGAATTAATCCAAGATATAGTCCTGCTGGTGGATTAGCAGGGGAGCTTGGACTGGGAGGATCTCGGGAGCCACTCACACTGCCTCCCAGCCAGGAAACCATAAATGATAGGTTTTTGGTACAAAAAGAGAAAAATATAAGTAAAAAGTAGCCTTTATTCTGAGGATGTGGAGAGAACTCCATGACCATAGACAGCTTGGCATTTTCTCTGACCAGAACATGGGCATAGGATATATATATAACCTCTGACCGGGGTGACACGGCAGGCATAGATGCCATGTGAGGAGCTGATTGGGACCTTTCTCATGCCACTGGGAAAGGAAAAGGAAGTTAGCAGAAGGGAAGGAGGGATCCTTGATCCCACCTCCCATGGCTGCAATATTGTGTAACTTATTCTAGGACAAAATCCTTTCATACAGGATAAATGATAAGAATTTAAAAAATAGTGACCAACTTATTTTTGGCAGATTGACTCCCATGGTTGATGTCTTTACCATTACACGTAGTGGGTAGCCATTTTGTTGCAATTATACTACCCACAGAAAAGAAGAAAAGGCCAGCGTGACAGTGTAAAAGGTATTATTCAAAGAAAGACAGTAACGTCAAAAGAATTCAGAAAGGGACTGGATGCTACTCTTGATTATAACATTGCATTATAATATTGAATGTTTTTGATATACTGTACAAAAAATTATTGAGTAAATTTGATAAAATGGTTGTTTTTATATTTCCTGTTATATTATCTTATAAAATTAATGAAAAAAAATGCTTGTATTTATTTATTTATTTTTGGGGGGGTGGGGATTTTTTTGAGACATGGTCTTGCTATGTAATTCAGGCTGGTCTTCAATTTACTTTCCATCTCAGGTTGGCCGTGAATTCACAGCTGTCTTCATGTCTCAGCCTATCAAATGCTGGGATTACAGTCATATGCTGCTGTGTCTGGCTTGGTCACTCGATATTTAAATAATTGGATCATAAGTGATTAAACTTTAAGACATTCAGAAAAAGGTTGTTTCTTATTCCCTGTGGCACCAGTAACTTCATCAGGGCCAGTGACTGATAATTCCTTTCCTCACCACAGCCAGCACAGAGCTCCCCAGGCAGCTTATTCAGCCATGACTTGATGAATTAGCATCACAAAATATACAACAGTCTACAGCTCATGGGACCGTTGACTATTTCTCCCTGAATTGTAGCATGGCTGTGTGAGGATGTTAGCACTCATGGTGGGAAGGAGGAATTTAGAAACCACTGCAGTGTTTTCAAATGTTCCCAATAATGAGATGAAATGTGAGAGAGGGTTGACAGCTTGATTATGTTCCTTTTCAAAGAGACAGTAGACAGGGGGAAAAAAATCTTATTTTATTCGATAGTTTACATGAAGAAAATAACTCAGAAGAATAATTTCATAATTTGACTTATTTTCTACAGTTCAGTTTTCTCCTTTCACAGGTATTTTTGCATTTAAATAATTCTTTTTCTCAGCTATCGCAGTACATGTAGCAGCTCTGTGCATATGGGGGAAGGCTCAGTGTTGGAAGTGGGTTACTCATCTTTCTGTTGCTAGGACTAAATGTTAAAAATACACAATTTAAAGAAGAAAGGATTTGTTTTAGTTCATGATTTCAAGGGTTTCAGTCCATAGTCTGCTAATTCCAGGGCACAAGCATCATGTTAGAGGCATGTGAAGAAAAGCTTCTTTATCATGCTAGCCTGGAAACAAAAAGAGAGAAGAGAGAGCCAGAGAAAGGAAAAGCTTGTGAAAAGAAAGAATAGAGCCTCACAGATTATGTTTCCAGTGAATATAATTTCAAAAATCCTCCAATAGTCCCCACTTCCCCACCACATATTAAGCTATTATCAATGATAAGAAGTTTTGCCTGCATGACCTAAATGCCTTCCCAAAACCCTACCTCTGAATACATGGAGTTTAGGGGAACATTTTTTACCCAAAATGTAACAGTCAGTGCTATTTTCTGATATTTCTATGCACATTTTGAAACAAAGAGAGAAGAAGAAATAAGAACACATGTGCAGTGTGATTATGAAAAATAAATACAAATTGTTGAAGAGTCATGAAAAGTCTTGAATAAGAATAGAAAAAGAATAACAGCTCTCAGCATTTTACCAGCAACCTCAGTACCTGCTATAGGAGACAGAATAAAAGGCAGAGACCAAAAAAAAAAAAAAAAGTAAAATATATTTCATCACTAAATAATGAGAAAAAAAATTTAGTGGTATAATCTATCTAATCAGGTATTTAATAAATGAAAATTATATCACTCAATTTAAAGTATTTTATTGATTATTCTGAATGCATATGATGTGTACATAAAATAGGCGATACCTATCTTTAAAACTCAAGGAATAATTTGTTTCTTTGCTTTAATAAACTACAAAAATGTACACTTACTACTTCATTGATTTTATGCTTAACATCAACTGTCTTGAGCTTTTTGTAAGAATCTTTATATCCTTGTCTGCCTGTTTCCTTAAATTTGACAGCAGAAAATTGGTTTGTACATCTTGAACTTTCTATTTTATTATCTTATCCCAAGCATTCAAATTTAGAAAATGATTATTCAACAAGACAGTTCATGTTCTAAAGGAGGTTTCAAAAAAATCAAAGTACAAATTATAACAAAGGCCATCTCTTTCCCCAATTTTTCCCTCCTTCTCTTTCTTCCTTCTTTCCTTTCTTCTGTCCATCCTTCATTTCCTTCCCACTCATTTCTTCTTCCAGTCTTTCATCCATAACTTTCTCCCTTCCTCCTTTATTTTTCCTTCCATGTTTTCTGCTTTCTTTCCTTTTCCTTTCTTCCTTTTTTACTTCCATTTTACTTTCCTTTTTTCTTCATCCCTCTTTCTATACTTATTTTTCTTTCCATTTCTACAGATTTGTATGAGGATTAAACATGGATTTAATTTATATTTCTGTCTGGGAAAAAATCAGTTTGCCAACCTATTTCACAACTGGATAATGGAAAGGGCATTTGAACAATATTCTAGATAATGAAGACAGACTCCTTCATTCCGATAAGGTATTTACCATCATGGAACTTACATTTTAATTTTAAAATAAGGAAAATAAACAGAAGTCTATATTTACAAAGCCATTTCTGCTGATAATAAGTTCAAAGCAGATTTTGGTGTCTTTGTCTTTTCTCTTGTTTGACAGGATTGGTTTTGCTATTTTAGATCTCTTTTGGTTCCATATAGATTTTAGGATATTTTTTCTTTTGTGCTCTGAGGAATGCTTTTGGTACTTTATTGGGATTGTATTAAATCTGTATAAATGCTTTGGAAGTGTGGCCATTTTTACTACATTGCTCCTACCTATTCAGGAACAGAAGATATCTTTCTATTTTCTGATGTCCTCTTCTATCTCCTTTTTCAGAGTGCTATAGTTTACATTATAGAAATCTTTCACTTCTTTGGTTAAGTTAATTCCTTGGTATTTATTTTTTTTCATAATGTTATTCTGAATGGCTTTCCCCCTAAATTCTTTGTCAGTAAATTTATTATTCTTCTATAGGAACACTGCTGAGTTTTTATGTTGATTTTTATATCCTGCTACATTGCTCACTTTAATTATTAATTCTCAGAATATTGGTGAGATATTTTGAGTCTGCTATGTAGAGGATTATACCGTCTGAAAATAATGATAATTTCAATTCTACCTTTCCTGCGTATAGCCCTTTAAGTTCCTTCTTTTTTCTGAATGCTCTGTCTTGTGTTTTGAGTACTATATATAACAAGAATGTTGATACTGGACATTCTCATGTTCTTCCTGATTTTAGAGGGAAAATGTTCAGTTTTTCCACATTTTAAGTGATGTTGGTAGGACTCAGGATGTATCACAATCCTAGCTTAAAAGTTATATTAGAAAGCTACAGTGGTAAAAACATTATTTTGGCACGCAATCCCTCATGAATCAATAGCACAGAATAAAGGATGCCAAAACAAAACAAAATACAACATCCAGGCAAACTCCACTGTGATATTTGACAGTGGGGCCACAAACATACAATGGGAGGAAATATAGCCTTTTTAATAAGTGGTGATTGGAAAACTGACTAGTCACTTGCAGAAGATCGAATCTAGACCCATATTTTAACCATATTCTAAACTAAAATCAAAATGGATTAAAGATGTAAATATTAAAATAGAAATAATTTTCTGGAAGGTAAAATAAGTACTTCTCTTCAAGACATAGGTGTAGGCAAGTACTTTCTGAAAAGATCTTCAATTACACAAGAAATAACATGAAGAATCAGTAAGTGGAATCAAAAGTTTTAAAAAGCTTTTGCCCAGGAAAGAACATAAATAAATAAATAAACAACATATATAAAGGAAAAAGACATATCAGCCATTCCTTGAAAAGAGGTCTAGTATCCACATTATGTAAAGAACTAAAAAATTAGAATCCCCAAAATAAAAGACTCAATCAAAAATGGGCAACTAAAATCAATAGGCATTACTCAGAAGAGAAATACAAAGAGCCAAGAAATAAATGAAAAGATGTTCAATATCCATGGACATTAGAGAGACACAAATGAAAACAACACTAACATTTCACTTTAATCCAGAAAGAATGGCTATTATCAAAAAATCAAAACAAAACAAATGCTGGCAAGGCTGTGAGGAAAAAATGAATTTTTCTACACTTTTGTGAGAGTGAAAACTAGTAAAACCACTATGGAAACAAGTATGGAGATTCATAAAACAACTACTTATCAAAATTTATTCAACATTGTATTCCTCTCTGAGTATAATTTAATCAGATGTCATTTGTTGACTCTTCATGTTATTTCTTATGAAATTGAAGTTCTGAAAGAAATAAAGATGTCTTATTGCAGTGATGCATGCATGCTAGTGTTTATAGCAGCACAATTCAAAATAGATAACTCTTAGCAGCAGCCTATATGCCCAAAAACAGATGACTGGATAAAAAATGGAGTATGAGTCATTTATAAGAAAATTGATGTTCCTTGTACCATAATAGTTATGAAATAAATCAGACTAACAAGTTTAAACATAGTATATTACCCCTAATCAAAGAAACTCAAAAGTATAAATAAAAAACAAAATAATAGATAATAGAAAATAAAGGAGGAGATCTTTCTCAAATGGGAAGAGGATCAAGAATGGAGGGAGGGAACTGATGGGGAAGGGAAGAGATGGCATGTTATTGCACACACACACCAGCTCCCCATGAGGAATGAAATCACTGTGTGCTGCAAATATAGCAAAAAAAAAAAAAGTAAAAATTGAAAAAAAGTTGTCATTATTTTACAATGCAAACTAACAAAAACATAATTGTTGACTCTTCTTAACTACAAAGCAAAAAGTAAGATGTGCACAGTAGAACTCATTTGGAAAATGACCAAAAGCAGAAAATAGGAAGATCTAGTCTACAAACATTAGCACTCTTCCTGCTTTGAATCCTTGCATTGTGTTTATGGGTGGATGGGTTTAGTGTATACATGTAAAAAAACACAGCTTATTATGTTGGTTAGAAAAAATAAAAGGGATGCAGAAAATCAAGCAAATAACACATAGGAGTAAGTGCTGGATGTTTGAGTAGGTCTCCTTTAGAAAAGGTGGACAGAAAAATTTCTGAAGAAGAAATATTCAAAGTGAATCTGAAGTATGGTAAAGAGACACAGAGCAGGTAACCTATGGAGAAAAAATAACAAGTATGAACCCTAAGATTGGGGACCTGTGGTGCTAGTCAAGGAAAAACCGGAAAAGAAAGCAGGTATGGTGGGTAGGGCCTGAGAAGGTCAGTGTTTTCATGAGACAAAATTGAAGTCTTCCAAAGAAAATAATGCATGTAAGATGCTTTGCACGTGTCTTCCAGCAAGACTGAACTTTATTCCCGGTGAAACTGGAAGCTATCATCTGACTTTAGAAAAGAAATTTATACAAAATATGCTTAACGTATTCTTGCTCAGAAAGAAATAGGCCAGTATAGGAAGAAAGAATGAAAGTAGAAAATTTAGTTAGAGGTTACTACACCAACTCAAGTAACTGTTAGCTCCATGAATAAAGAAAATGAATGCTTGGTTAAAGCAGGAATTGTGTGAGACTGCACAGTGTTTTATTTAGCAAACAGGAATCTGGATCAGATAGGCTGAACTTCATCCTCACTTTACCCTCATTTTCAACTTAGAAAAATAATATAATGCTTCATTTATTCTCATCACAGAGAGAATAAAAATCTTTATGTGTTTTTATGAAGATTTATGAATACTCCGTGTTAAGCACATGGAACACATTCTGAAAAATAGTCAGAAGCAAATATATGAGCTATACATAGTGTCATTTAAAAATCTATAGGCTTCTTGACCACATGTTAAAGGAAAAAGAAGCAAGAATAAGAAATTAGAGAACATCGAGTATTGGGTGAAGACTCAGCATAATAGTTTGTGAATATGAGAACCATGTCAGAGTGGTGAGGAAAATTAAGGTGGACACCAAGAGCTATTTTCTAGACATAGTTCATTTATTATATCTGCTAGATTGAAGTGAAGTTGTCTAGAAGTGTGTTCGATATGTGCATGTAAACTTAAGGTAGATATTTTACATATTGTTTTTGCTATAAATATTAGATATTGCTTTAAAACAATTTATAGATACATAAGTAGCATATAAAGGATTTGGTTAGAGTTGTGAGAAAGTTTATAAAAAATAGCAGAAACCAGAGTACAACACCATATTTGAGGTCAAGTAGGGGAGGATGATTCAGCAAGGGGACTGACAAAGACATATACTATGGACAAGGATATAAAAGTCATATTAATTTTAATTTAAAGTAAGACTAATTAAAATATATTTTATGCTAATACAGCTTGGCTTAAATTCCCTGATCCTTGGAAGCAAATGCTATAATTTTTAAATTTTTAGGGAGATTGTGTCAACAATATTTGAGAAATATTTTACTTTTTCTAAGAGAAACCATTTTCTATTTCTTACAAGAAAGGTCAAGTATGACCTATAACTCTACACCATGTGACTCACAAGATCATCAAAATCACAGGAATAAAAAGCTTTCTCAAATATAGAAATGAAAAGGCCACTTACAGGTTTGGTACTGTGGGTCCTCTTTCTCCAGCTATTGCTTTGTCTATTTTTACCATTAAATTCTTCTAGATAGTATAGAAAACAAAAAAAATTTGTCTTGGAAAAATTTCAAAATTTTGGAGGAAACAAGAGTTATATTTCTAGAGTTAACTAATTTAATTAAATTTGGTAAATTAATATAGTAAATTAAAAAGAATACATCCAGAGCAGGATATTATATGTAATGTTCCAGTTCTATTACCAAGAAACCATTTTTAATTAAAATTATTTTCATTTAAACTTATTATATGCCTTATTATAATGTAGTAATTCTTACAGTTCATATTTTTGAGCACTTATACACTCATGCTGATAACATGGTTAACGTGAATCCAGAAAAAGAATGTAAGGCCTTGGCAGAAAGTGAAAATTGATGAGAAAACAAGACATGCTCCAGAAAACACATGTAAAATGTTCTCCTAGCAAACAGAAGTCGAAGCACGTTGATGTATACAACCTCAAAGCTGCCCAAGAAGTTGGTAGCAAAACCAGAATAAAAGATTGAGGTGACCCAATTTCATCCATGATAAGGTAGGAGTCTACACTGATATTATGTGTAAAAGAAGCATCACTGTTCAGTGGAAAAGAAAGTAATTGAGTCCTTTCATAAAGAATCTCTTTGGCCAAGCTTTTGTGTGACTCTGGAACTTTCTCCTAGGCCTATTTATATACTCCAATTTTAGCAAGGAACCTCGATACGCCATTTTGGCAAGAACTCACCATTACCTTCCGTATCTTATCTGGTTTCTCTTTTTTTCTGATGGTTTCTCATAAGGTTGGCAGATTTTCAGTAAGAAAACTATCGGGTCTATGTAGGTAAAATTCCTCTTACCCTTAGTATTTCCTGTTAGTTATTTTCTACGCAGTGACCCCCACATTTTGTCTGGTTATAAATTTCTACCCGCCCATGCTCTACAAGCATACGAGCTCTATCTGGGTCTCCCACTGAAAGACTCCCTAGCATTGTAGCCTACAGTTATCATGATGGTCCTGAAAAGAAACTTCCTAACTATGTCTTAACAAGTGTCACTGAATAACTTGTCTTCAACATGATACAGACCTAAGTTTGTATCTGATTTTTTATTTGGTAACCATGCACCATTGAGTTGCTTTCTTCAGATTCGTTCATTGTAAGAGTGCTAAGTATTTCTCACATACTATTCCTGGGAGAATAAAATAATATGTTAAATAATATGAAGTCTTGACATAAAGTTGTTGATAAATATTAGCTATTAATACTCAACAAAATGACTGGTCAATCTCACTTTGTTTTAATATTTGCACTCAAATCATAACACAAAAAAACATGTGATGCTAAGCAATGACAGATATTTTAGAACTAATGAATGATATATTCACCATAGATGCTCAGAAATAATCCTGACCAAACATTAAAATATCATCAAAGGAGATAATTTTAAGTGAATTGGGTCTCACTGTGAGACTAGTGAAAGACTTAAATTCTTTGCAAAACAGAATTCCCATATCAACTTGACTGAATTTGTCTATCTTTTTACAGGCATGAGCCACCATGCAAAGCCCAGATGTTATCAAAAACTAACGCATTCTTCAAATGATAAGTCCGGTGAAATAATGTATCCACATTATGAAGAATGATTTATAACTACTCAATATTGATTAAAATACCATATTTTAATATTCATTATATTATTTTATTAACTCATATCTGTTAACATAGTAAAAATGGGTGATTCTGAACTCCACTAGGGAATGCTTCTATTGGAATGAGTAAAACATTACCCATTCCTAAAGGAGGTTCCTTACAGGTACTAAAACACTTTCCACAGGAGGTGAAAGAAATCTGGCAGCAACTAGACCACAATTTCAAGAATGAGATGTATTTGCTCAAAATTAATGTCACTGAGCATTTTTAGGTACCTTGCAATATGAAAAGCAATAGAAGCAGAGGTAAACCTATTTCCTTTTCCTAAGATAAAGCTGAATAGTTTTCTTAGTATATGTTTGCAGTACAGAATGCTTACTTTGTGTGGAGTTGGTACACATATGCAACACATCTTTTCATTTCTTTTTTGGTACTAGGGATCAAACTCACGACCACACGCTTACAAGGCAGGTGCTTATGCCGCTGAGCTAAATTCCCAGTAACACATTTGAATTCCTTGCTTAATCTATTTCCCCTCTATTCTCTCCCCTCTTCCATTTATTGATCACCTTCCCACTTGCAAAAGATCAATTTCCCCACTTCTTGTTACCTTTTATCTTGATATTTACCTGTAATTATGGTTTCTTATAAGAGAAATCATGTGATATTTAAGCCTTTGTGTCTGATTTATTTCACTAAATATTATGGTCTCAAGGTATGCCCACTTTCTTATAGATGACTACTAGTTTATTCTTGTTTTGTTTTGTTTTGTTTTATTTTTTTATTTAAAGAGAAAAAACAGAAAAAAAGGGAAGCAATAATACAAAATTCCAAAAAAATGAAATAAATAAATTAAACACTAAGAAATCACTAGTTGACAAATTACATGCTGTCTTCTTAGAAATAGTTCAAGTTACAGAATTAAAGGACACAAAGTGGACATTCAAATCATGAGACTGTAAACAGTTCTGCTCAATGATCCAACAAAAACTTAGTAATATGGTTATCAATCCTACACACTTAAACATACATGCAGTTATATTCTTTAGAGCACTTTCTTTTCCTCTCTTTT
The DNA here is from genome assembly GCA_004027455.1 of Hydrochoerus hydrochaeris. Taxonomy (NCBI): domain Eukaryota; kingdom Metazoa; phylum Chordata; class Mammalia; order Rodentia; family Hydrochaeridae; genus Hydrochoerus; species Hydrochoerus hydrochaeris. The sequence goes on along the minus strand of PVLA01007920.1, from coordinate 36,481 downwards.
TTACAATAGAAATTACACATTTTAGGTTTTATTACTTCTGCATTTCTTATTACATTTTTGGTTAATAAATTACATATTGTCCTTTTAGAAATAGCTGTTCAAATTAAAAAATTAAAGCATACAAAGTGGACATTTGAACAGTGAGACTGCAAATAGTTCTGTTCAATGATCCAACAAAAACTCAATAATACGGTTATCAATCCTATACACTTAAACATACATGCAGTTATAGCCTTTAAAGCACTTTCTTTTCCTCTCTTTTTTACAGTTGCAATTATGCATTTGGGTTTTATTACTCCTCCATTTCTTATTACTTTTTACACTAGAGATACAATGTGGTACTTATAAATGATTCTTATTTATTTCACTTATGAGAATAGGCTCAAGTTGCCTCCATTTCAATATGAAGACCTCAAGATCATCCTTTTTATAGCTGAGTAATATTCCATTGCATAAAAATACCACATCTTTTTCGTCCACTCTGCAGTTGATGAGCATTTTGGTTGTTTCCAAGATTTAACTATTACAAATTGTGCTGCTATGAACATGGGGGTACATATATCACTGTGATACGACCTTTTCAGGTTTTCTAGGAAAATACCCAGGAGGGGAATAGCTGAGTTGAATGGAGCTTCCAATCCTTGTCTTCTGAGAATCCTCCATACTGATTTCCATAGTGGTTACACCAGTCTACACTCCACTAATAGTGGAGCAGTGTTCCTTTTTCCCTGCAGCCTCGCCAACATTTGTGATCAGCTGATTTCTTGATGGAAGCTATTTCCAGAGTGAGATGAAATCTCAGTGCTGTTTTAGTTTGCATTTCTAGAGTGACCAGTGATGGTGAACATTCATTCATGTATTTATTTGCCATTTGTATATATTTGTGTGTTCATCTCAGATGCTCATTTTTGGAGAGGGACTTTGAATTTGGGGAGCTTGATGCTTTTCAATTCTTTATAAGTTCTGGATATAAGTCCTTTGTCTGAGGAGTTTCTGGCTAAAATTATTTACCATTCTGTGGGTTTTCTTTTCACTCTTTTGGTGATTTCTTTTGAAGTGCAGAAACTTTTCAATAATATGAGATCCCAGTTGTTGATTCTTTGAATTGTTTCCCATACAGTTTGCATTTTGTTCATGAATTCTCTGCCTACCCCTATGTTTCCAAGGACTAGTTTATTCTTTATGGCACAGTAGTACTCTATTGTGTTTAAATGTCAGTTGGCCGCATATAGCCTGCTACCAATATTATTGCTGCTATGAAATGTGCTACTATAAACGTGGATATCCTTCTATCAGTGTGGTATGATATCTTTAATTCTTTAAAGTAGAAAAGTAGAAGGTTAAAACCTAGGTCAAGTGGAATTTCTAGTTTTAGTTTTTTGAGAATTCTCCACATTGATTTCCATAGTGGTTGTACTAATTTATTCAAAACAATTCAAAAGTTCTCCATTTTTCCCCTATTCTCACCAGCATTTGTTATTATTTGATTTCTTGTTGATGGCCATTCTTTCTGTGGTAAGATGAATCTCAGTTTTGCTTTCATTTTTGTTTCTCTAATGGCCAGCAATGTTAAGCTGTTAATCATTTCTTCATGTATTTGTTGGCCATTTTTACTTTTTTGTGTAGAGTGTCTATTCATTTCACTTGTCCATGTAAAGATAAAATACATAAACTGAACATTGAAAAGTGTATATATTTGTCTCCTAACTGTTCATTCAATTTGCACCAGCAATAGCCAAAGCATAAATGGAAACACACACACACATGCACACACAGTCACACTCAGAAGTATTTAATAACTGTTAGAACTAATGACTACTTTCTGAGAAAATTACATAGAACTTAGTCTTAATGAATATTGTTGACCTTTCTAAACCCCAAAAGGTTTCAAGCCAGCTAGTTGTCAGTTTGCATATTAAATAATTAACCTCGTAAGATGCCTTAAAATTAACTTTCTTATAAGTATTAAATAAACCACTCTGTTCTAAATATTGCAATGACTGTTTCCCATCTAATAAATTTACACTTGTAAGAACTCTTTCATGGCAAGTTAAATAGACCCTACAAGTTTATTTCACTCCTGAAAACTGAACTGGAATAAGAAGTCTAAAGTATCAAATCACAAAATACACAATAGGTACAGTGAATTTGGAAGAAACTTTTTCAAAAAAAAAAAGAGAGAGAGAAAATGAGATGGGTGAAAGGTGAAAAGAAGGATGGAAAAAGAAAAAAATACATAAAAATAGTTAAGACACTTTTACTGCTAGTTTCTCTTAGTTCATTGGAAAGAAATGTTTGAGCTAATCCTGTTTTGATAACATTTCATGTCTAAATCTTATGCTCTGAATAACTACAATGAAATAACAACATGCAATGTATTAATTAATTATATTGTTACTTTCCCACTAGCCTGTTTTGAAACTGTTTTATTGCTATTTTCCATTTTTATTTGTTTCTTTCTTTAAAAAAGTCAGATCACATAAATATTTCAAACATATTAAAAACCTTTCAGAAAGAAATTATAATGAAAAAGATTACTTTGATATCAGTTGTTATTTTTATAATTATGATTATAATCATCATCTTATTTCTTATACTTATCAATACTTTTATGTCTAATTGGGTTGTTAACAGATTTAAAAGGCCACAATAATAAAGATGAGAGTTGTAATTATTCTTTCCTTAGAGAAAAGTGGGATACACTGTAAGTCTCTAAGAGAAAAGTTCAGATGATACTAACAGATTTTCTCCACCTAAATTCAAGGTTCAAGTTTAGTAACAAATCGGGTTAAGCATCTGGATTGCCTGTCTGGAATCAGCACAAATTTAGGATACCAATTTTTAAAAAAATGTGTTTGCAATGTATTGATTAGCTAACAGGGAATCTAGGAATTCTCATATCAAATGACTTAATGAAGATCCAGACCCAGCTGAAGTCTAGGGCAGATTTTGTCACCCTGAGGCCATTTACTAAAGATGATACTTTAGTCATTTTTACTACTTTGCATTTCTGTCCTATTATTGTGGATGAGTTTGTTCATTTTTTGTTTCCAGCAGACTTATGGCTTTTTTCTTTTGTAAACTGTTAGGGGCTGAATGTTTTTGTTCCCCCCAAATTCCTATATTCAAACCTTCATCCTCACTGTGGTGGCATTGGGAGGCAGAACTTTTAAGAAGTAATTACAGGTAGGGAGATCTCTCTCTCTCTGCCCATATTCATGATCCAAGGAAGGGCCTTCAAAGGAAATAGGAGAAGGTTTATACCAGGAAAGGAGCACTCACCAGGATCCAAAGTTTCAGACCCCTTGAACATCTGAGGCCTAGAACTGTGACGAATGAGTTTCACTTCAACAAGCCACTCCGTCGATGGTGTTTCGTTGTCCAGCCCATATGACAGAGACATGCATTTACCACATTTGAGTAAAGCTGATAGGCAAGGAAACATCCTCATTTTCCAAGGATTTAATAATAATTTTCTTTGTCAGTTCAGTGATTCCTAAGCAGAAAACAACAATAATAAAACTCATACCTGGCCAAGGTGAGCGAAGAACTTGGTTATTATCCTAGTAAAAATCACATTTGCAGGGTGCTTCATAAACAACTTCACTATTAATCCCACCTCTCAGAATGTGTCCTAAGGCTAGAAGCAAAGATGTAAAAGATTCACTCCGTACTCATAAATGAGGCAGATTCTTTATTATATTTTGTCAAAACAAACTTCTGACCAGCATCAAAAATATAAAATTTTAGGCAGCATCTTGGCACATAGCTATGTTATTATTATGACCCAACACTGGATAACTTAATATAGACTTAGCTCTTTATGGGATATTATTTCACTTATTCAATAAACAAATGCAAATCTTTCTATGTGCCAAGTTTATATTTCCAATCCAAACCACTTCCTTCAAATTCTGGCCTGCATTGGCCTATTGGTCCTTTCAGTTTGAAAGTCCAGTAAGTGTTTTAATTTAACATGTTTTAAACTCATCTCTTTTCTTTCCACAAGTTACAGTTTGTATCTTCCTTTGTTCCAATCAGCCTCCCATGTTCCATGTTCAGTATACTGGCAAATGCTCTTAGCTTTAATTTTTTTTTAATTCATTCACACTGCTACAGGAGCAGTTAGAAGTCACCATCAAACTCACCCAGGTTAATGCATCACCCTACCCAGACCACTTCAGACAGACTGTAGTTTTCTTTTTCACCAGAGTCTGTAGAATAATGACCTTGAGACAGATGTTTTCTTTTTATTTTTCACAAATAAATTGTTCTTAGTTTTCTTCATTTTTTATTAGCAAGTTTGCAACATACAATGACTACATTTATTTTGAGGCATTGGGACATATACATCTTTATTAGTTTTTATTTGTCCCTTACCCTTCTGCTCCCTCCCTGCTTCTTTGAACTTTTGGTCCCTTTCCAGAATAATTTATAATAGCTAAATGTTGAATCTGGTCTACATGTCTATTGACAGATGAATGGATACAGAAGACGTGTTTATATAAAACAGAATACTGTGCCACAAAAAATAAATATAAACAAACAAGTCATTTGTAGGAAAATGTATGCACCTTGAGACCGTAATATTAAATAAATCAGATACACAAGCTTAAATATTGCATGGTTTCTCTTATAATGAGGATCAACCAGTCTGTCTCTCTTCGTATATATACATATATATATTTACATTAGTGTACTTCTCTGTTTGGTCATCAGAGACAGGTATAACAAATAAGTAAATAATTACATAAGACAATATTTAATATATGAAAAAGAGAAAGGGGGAAATATGTAAGTTGTAATGAAATGTAAAGGAAAATGGGAGAAAAATGAGTTCATGGAGTGATGCAGTTTATATATACATATATATATATATATATATATGTATATATATATATATCTTCTATATATATATTCCTATATATTCAAATATATGTTTATTTCATATTGAAATAAGTATTGAAATTTCAAATTAAAATATTAAAATAAACAAATTATATACATATGTTATATATATGAAATAAACTAGAAGATAGAAGCACATCTGTAGAACTTTTAAAAATGGATGGGGAACAACAGACAGAGAGAGGGACTGATGAGAGAGGGTAGAGAAGGGGACTGGGGGAAAAAGGAGACGTTAGTTCTTATGTCCAAATTCGCCCTCGTCCTCCTCACCATGAAAAGCGCTATGCTGTGTCATCCACAACCCTTCACAGTCCTGCCCGGCACCACTCCTGGGCCCGTCTCCCGGTACTTGTATGTTTATTAATTTAAAGTTAAACTTGCCTGATATTCCTTGACCCTTCTGTCTTCTATTCTCGTGGAGCCCTCTGGCCAGCGCTCTTTTTTCTTGACACCCGTAAGCTGCTCTCCCACACATCACCGGGTACCTGCTTAAATACCTTTCAGATTCTTAAGAACTTCATTTCCTACCCATATATAACTGCATCACTCCATGAACTCCTTTTCCTCCCATTTTCCTTTACATTTCATTACAACTTACATATTTTCCCCCTCTCCCTTTTTCATATATTAAATATTGTCTTGTGTAATTATTTACTAATTTGTTATACCTGTCTCTGATGACCAAACAGAGAAGTACACTAATGCACATCTTTATTTTTCTGGGCTTTTTTTATTCAACTTGTGATGAAATGATTGCACATAATTTTTTTTTGCACATGAATTTTTGATCAATGAATAAATGAGCCACATCTCCAGAAAATCTGATTTGTAAAATGTTCTATATAACAAAGCCAGATAATGTATCTTATTGAAGATGTATCAACCCAATCTGAAAATTTGCTAATAATTTAATGAATATTTGCAATTTTTTTGTATTCATTTTCTTATCCACACCACAGCCAACTGCTTCAAAGTAAGATGCAGAAGGGGGCAAAGGAAATACTACAGGGCATTTTGCTGTAAGCCATTTGCTTGAAAAGCCTGATGTTTTCCCTTCTGTCTAAGAGTGAAAACCTTGGTATGATCACAGGATGACAAAGAAAATGTCAATAGTGATTAACATTCATTTTTCATCCATCTTTAAAGAGTAGAACTGAGATTTGAGTTTCAACTCATTTTAGAGAAACCCTGATATTTATTGTGGCAAAATATTTACGCTATTTATATATATGACTATGTGTTTAAGGATCTGTATTAAGAAATGTGTGAGTCACAAAATGAACCCACCTATGTAGCTTTCTTAAATATGCAGATCCCTAAAGAAGCAAAGATATTGGTCTACCCTGCTCTATCACTATACTCAGTCTGATTCTCCTAAAACATTCACTTTTGATGTGTACGATCCCAAAAGACAATATTTTGTCATGATCACTAAAGAATTTCTGAAGTCAATTTCTGCATAAATTTGAATTAGCAGTCCGTTTGGTTGTTGGTGTCTATGAAATTCAACATCTGGCAAAATAATTCTAAGTTTAAAAGAAAATTCAATGTAATTTCCCACTTTGAACTCTTAAAAGGGATAAAGACAAATCTTTCCATTTCTGAAGGTAGTATATACCACACAAGTATAAACCACAGTTAAATTTTTTTGTCAGGCATTGATGGCGATGACATTCTTTGTCATGTCCAAGATCTTGGACTTTTTTCCTCCTTTTGGTGGTACTGGGTATTAAACCAAGGCTGTCAGAGTGAGCTACATCCCTACTCCTTTTTATTTTACTCTGAAAGAAAGTTTCTCTGAATCTTTAGATTGCCTAAGCAGGGATTCAATTTGTGATTCTCTTGTGTTAACCTCTAGAGTTCCGGGGTTGCAGACATGTACCACTAACCTAGTTTCAAATTCTTTTTCATTACCTTACCATATTAGTTTTCTTCTAAGCTCTGAAATTGAGACCCTCTTTGAAACCACTAATTTTTCGGTTCATTTTGCCATTATTTTTTCCTACAATGCTCTATCTCTGTAGGTTTTTTATAATGAATTTTTAGTATGTGATGAATGCATACTTCTTTCTTGAGGTTGTAGTTCCCTTATCATTTTAGTATCAACCAGCAGGTGGAGAAAGGGGAAAACACAGACAACCTTGCTTGAAAGGTACCAGGACACCAGTTCACTGGAGTGAAATCTTCTTACTCAGAATCACTTTACATGTCTGGTGACTGCTTTGCTTTAGCAAAATATGCATGAACACACACAGAACTAATACATTTTACAGTTCTGTTACATTCAGATGATAATTTAGCAGTTTCTCATAAAAATCTGGAAACATAGTATATTTTCTTATGAATGAGAAAACTAGACTACCTTACTCTACACTGACACCAAAGGGGACTGGAGAACAGCTTCCCTCTACTGCCCTTCACATGAAAAAAATAATAATCTAAGAGAGGCGGAGAAACAGAGATAGGGACAAGGAGAGAGATAGAGACAGAGACAAAGATATTCCATCATAAACATCATTTGTTTGGTCCTTTTAGTATTTGAGCTTCCATCTGTGTTATTGAAATCTACAATCTCAGCTAAGTCTGTAGTTATGACATTTGTAACAGGAATGTAAACAGATCAATTCAGAAATGTTTTATTGCATGTCTACTACCATAAGAGTGGAGAGAAACTCCTCCATTACCCAAAATGTACATTTCTCAAGAAATCTCAATCCTCTGAGTTGAGAGTTGAAAATACCAGAAACAAATTGGAATACCACACAGATTTATATATTGATCCACAGGAAACTGCAATTTTCTCAAGAGATACTAGTCATAGAATTCTAGCAACCATAAAGTGCTGAAAAATCTTTTACAGCTACTTTTAGAGTAGCCTAAATTGATTTAATAGGGTACTGTCAAATCAATTCATTCTCTTTACTCTTAGGCTACGTCAACTTAATTTGAATTGTGGCTGAACACGGCCATCCGGCAATTACAGGGCTGCACAGTGTTTGATATAGGAACCATCAGACCAGCCACCCGAAGAGCAAAAGCCTAATCTCAAACTTATGGTCTAAATTCCCTGTAAATGGAACATCATTGAATGATGCTTCAATGTTTTCACACACACAGTAAATGTGTATCTGCTTGTCAGGAATGAATTATCATATACTTATTTAAACAATAATGAAACTGTAGGGATTATAGCTCATTCAGCCATAGGTAACACTGTATATACTGTTTTAGACAATAATGTAATATTTATGCAGCATGACTAACATGCCATGGGTGCCTTTTATTGCTTCAAGTTTAAACACACTTCTGGCAGTCAGTGCATGTGATGGAAATGGCCATGTGTCACCAGATACTTAAAGTACCGTCCAATGGCTAATTCCCGCAGTTAACATTTACCAAGCATTTTCCATGGTCTAGGTAGTTTTCTGACATCATGAATATTCTCTCACATAGCATTTTGAGGAGTTCTTATAGAGAAGAGGTATTTAAATGAGACTTAAGTTAAAAATGTGGTATGACTTGACCAAGATCACAAAATTAATAACCACTGAAACTAGACATGGATTTTGGCAGACTGCATAGATTTTGCTGGAGACTTGCATAAATGCCTTTTCAGTGTGTCACTGTGGCAGAATCAGGACTATGACCCTACAAACTAAATATTAATTTCTTTTAGTAAAGGAGATGATTAACTAAAAATAATAATTGTAACATTCTGTTTTGCAACAGAATTTCAAAATTTTACATGTATGTTTTTCAAAACAAAATTTAAAACTCTTATTTTTCAGTGAATGGATTCCTCATTGAAGTTTGCAACAAAATTGTTTTAATAATTTTATTTCTTGCACCCTCTAGTTTCATATAAGCAGTTAGCATTTAGTTAGGTGTTAGGTACTATGAATACAGAATTAAATACACTACACATGTATCTTAATTGGATAGTCAAATGTAGTACTACACAAGAAAATAAATGCTACATACTGAAATACTTTGCAATGTTAGTGAGCATAGATGTCAGCAATTTTTAGTTTGTTAACAATCTCATTAGAAAAAGCACACATTAAATCAATTTTAAATGGAATAGATTTTTAAAATGGTTGAACTTTTTTGCACTAATAATCAGTCAAGATAGCTAATAATTTGGTTAAATAATTTCACTACATCACCAAAGATTATAAATTCCTATAATCATGATTTGCTATTATAATCATTGTACTCTTAACATTATGGATTGGATAGTGAAGCCTAAAGAAGAAGATGGAGGAGAAGAAAAAGTTATACCAGGGTAGAAGATAAATGACTAGATTTTTGACAGATATATCTAGCTGTTTTGCAAATATTTACCAAATGCTGAGCAATGTCAGTCCACTTTATATCTTTTGGGTAAATTTTCCCAGTGGCTTCTTCCTGGAGCTTCTGCTTTATTTTAGCTATACAGATTTAAAGCTGACTCGAAGTCTGCTTCAAGCCAAAGTTACTCATGTACCTTTTTTATTTATTGTCTTTGTAAGTACTCAGAAGCCAGACCTACACTGTATATCACTAAATACAATTTTGGTAGATGACATGCTAACTAAATATTTTTTTCTATTAAATTTACCTGGGTGGATTATCAAGGTGTATTACAATTAAAATTCACTAAAGTAAGTTTTCAGAGTAAAATTTGTTTAAATTTCAATGAGGACCTGAAACTTTCCAAATGAGAGAACTGAGAAATGAACTTCACCCCTGCCAACCCTTGAACTGACCACATATTCAGTTAATGCCTTGATGTAACCCATTGAAAAACACTGAAGTCAACGCACAGTTAAGCCATGCCCCAACTCATGATGCAGCATGATTTTGAGGTTGTGATGCTTATTGTTTTAGCTAATAAATTTTGGAGTAATTTGTCACAGTAGAAGATAACTAATACATGATTATATTTCACATAGACTGTCTTGTACTTTATGCATTAAATTGTATATCTCATCATAAAAAGTAGAGTAGCTTTATAAGTAAAAAGACAATATGCTTAGAAAAGTACTTGAATTTGATTTTACCTGAAAGTTGGTTATAACAGAGTCAAAAATGACAGGAAAATATAAAATACAGTGGTGAAAATTATGAAGTGAAGAGCATAGGTTCTGGTGTCAGAATTTCTATGCCTAAACCCAGATTAATTTCTCGCCCATTGCATGACCAGGTAAATTCATCCTATTAGCATAAAACATAATTTCCTCACCTAGAATGGGTGCAATGTTTACCTCATTGTGTTATTTTTGAGGTTTTAATGTGCTGATTTAATATGATTACTCACCAAATATGGTACATAAAGAAAAAGGATTCAAATTAATACAAACATGTATATAATCCTTTCTTTTGTCTAAATGTCTAAAAGCTCCACAGAGATATCCAGTAACAAAGTCAAATTTTATACAAACATTTACTCATATGTAACAATATACAATATGAATGTCAATACCAAAAAGAAGTTGATAAGGACAAGTATCTTAATTTTCCTTGTGAAGTAGGGTAATTAAGACTGTAAATGATGGGAATGAACTAAAACATTACATGCAAAATCAGTGGAAATATTTTACAAGACATAACTGTACAGAACATTGTAAAAATTTGAAGATGATATTCTTTAAGGAGTTTGTTGCTGGTTTGGCAATCATCTGAAGATTATCAATTTATTGATAGCTCTGAGAAAGTTTTTGAATGATTTATCCTAGGCCTTTTTCCTCTCCTCATTCATGTTTGAATATGTTTTGTCAATGATGTCAGTAATGTTTCTTATTTGTCAGGGAGAAACTTCTAAGAAGCATGAGTATAAATATCCTAAATTTTAAGAATGCTCTGAAAATCTAAACTAAAATCAAAAAGAAAGAAAAAATACTTTGTCAAATTAATTAATAGGCATCAAAAGTATCTCTTATAGACACAATGGGGAAAAACTTTTACTACAAAGTGTTGCACATCAAAATTCATGGAATAAATAAAACCTTAGAATGAGACTATGTATAGTGTTAACAATGTCAACAACTAAAGAAAATAGTTTGTGATAAGTTGCCATATTTTCAGTGAAGGAGTGAACCTGACAGTGGCAAAAGATAAGAAAATATGAGGCCCAAGGCAAAGGTTAATTTATTGCTCCTCAATAGCAGTAACCAGGTTAGCATCTGTAGCACTAACATTCCTGAGCTCCAGGCCCTACAGGATGAAGGTAATGGGGCCAGCCACCATCTGCACATATTATCATTTGCATAAAGTCAAAGGACATCTTTGACTTTAAAATGTACAGTAACCAAGCTCCGCAGGGAGATATTATTTTTATTACACTGAATGAGACAAACTTGACCCAGGCTATCGATGCATGCATAGCACCTATTTGTTACACCAGCATTTTTGAAAAGGTAGACTGGTCACAGAGAGCTGTGACTGTCTTTGATTGCTAGTCATGCACAAATGTAAGAAGGACAAAAATTACAAATGAAAACTGGTATCCAGGTCTCAATCATTGTTTGACAGCACATTGAACTGCTTTCACCAATTGGATTATTTTGCTCAGTTTTGAACACCATATTTTGAAACTCATAAGAACTACAAACATCCTTTCAGACTTTCAGGAGAGTATCAAATGTGGAAAATTGTTTCCTTGAGAAATCTTTGAACTGTAAAGTATAGAAGAAAACATAAAAGGAAACTTGTTGATGACTTCTAATAATTGAATGTCTGCCCTTTAAAGGAGGCAAGAAATAAGTTCCTCCACTGCCACTTCCCAGTGTTCAGCTCAGCTACGCCTAATCAATGCTCTCAACTAAATCCTGTTTCACAAGCATGTTCTCAGAATCAGCTCAGACTTCAGTCAGAATCCTTAGAAAACATACAGTCTTTCAATTTCTTAAAATATGATTCCATACAACATACATGCCTGACTTAAAAGAAATCATTCCTCTGGAAAATAAAGTATAAGGAATTAAAGATATTCCAAGTCTGTGGATTTCTGAATTAGAGGAAAAGAAAGTTAATCCACATTGAGACATCTATAAGAATGGTAATAAATGTATAATTTAGGAGAAAGTACAAAGGAAAATATGGGCAGAATCTAACAAGCATGGTCATTAATATATTAGGGATCTAGAATGGCATCTTCCCAGAAATTCTATTTGGAGATAAATATAATTCAAACTTAATGCAACTGTAAATGTAACTGAATTATATGCACTGAATTTGTAGGCATATTCCTATTCTTTTATTTTAAACTATGGGAAATTCTGGCATGAAATGCTTCCAGTTAAATTCTGTAAAAGCCTATACAACCTGTAAGTTAAGCATGAGTAGGATAGATTTTAAGATTATTGCTTAAAATAAATTTTTAAAATACATCTTATATTTTACAGAGGGTAGAAAGAAATATGAATGAAGAAACAACTCAATGAAAATATGATTTTTAATCTTCTTTGGATGATGTTACTTCACCCATAAAAAAGTGACAGGAATATTTTAGTAACACTAGCATAAGCAAATCAATCTAGACAGAAATTTTGGTCATGTAAAAAGTTCTAGAAAGGTGAATTAATAGAAAAGAAACATATCTGAAAAGTAACAGTATCAAGAATTTCTAGTTAATGATCTATTAAATATATATAAATTGGATTCCAGAATAAAAAATAAGTTTCAGATATTACTTCATGTTTTGAACTCTCACTGTGCACTGGAATTACATGAGAAACATTTTTAAAATATTGACCACACAAGGGATTTTGATACAATAGGTCAAATTTGATCTAGACATCAGGATTTTAAAATGCTGTTTGTATAATTCTGACAGGAAGCTAAAGTGGAGGAACACTATTTAGAACTTAAATAGAAACTATTTATAACTGATAACTTAAGAAGACTTAAAAAGCATACTTGTCCAAGAAATTCTTTACTATCAGACAGTAGATACATTCCTTGGAAAAGAAACTACATTTTGACCCACTTTAATTGAAATTTAAGTACTATCAGGGAGTATAGCAATGTAAATGTATCAAAACCTGGAAAATAGTAAATACTTATTAGTGTCAGTACTGATGGCTTGCATCAAGTCCCAGGTTCCTATCCACATGATTCAGATTCTTTATACAGAACATTATACATGATGGGTCATATCCTTAATAGTAAATCACTGTGTCCTAACAGATCTTTCAGTGTCCTGGTAATCAATTATTAGCATCAGTCAATAACATGTCATGAAGAATCTTCTCATTTAATAATTATTATTACAAATTAGAAAGGGGACATTTGAAATGTCAAAACACCAAATCATTAGCAACATGAGAAGACTAAGGCCAAAGATTCTGGAAAATTCAGAGTTGTTAAGGTGTGAAAGAAATTTTAGTTATCTAGTAAAAGGTGATATGATTTCCTCTGGGAAACAGGCAGAGACTTATAGACAAAAGGACAAATAAATTATGAAGCATGGGATGAAAATATGACTAATATGACCTAGTTTAACAGCAGTTTTTAAAAAAATATTTGATCTAGAATACCAAGATATCTGTATGCATACAATTGCCACCATGTTCAATATACTGTTAATGAGAAATTAAAAAGAACAGAGATGAGGTGAGGGATTTAGCTCAGTGGTGTAAGCGCCTGCTTGGCAAGCACAAGGCCATAAGTTTGATTACTGGTTAAAAAAACAAAAAAAAACAAAACAGAGACGAGCTTTACAGAAGCAGTTTTAGTAGTTTGTCACTAATGTGAATTCATACAGTTTTATTGTAATTTTTCAATAAAAATCTTATAATCATTACAGGTTAAAATACTAGTTAAAAATGATAAAAATGCAAAGATTTATTAAATTCTATATATCTACTTATCTAAAATATGCATTTGTATTCTTTAGATTTTTTTTTTGAAGGTAGTAAAATACAGCAGAAGAAGATGGGACAAAGCCAATTGAGACAGTGTAGTGAAACTGGTACAGAACTTCACAGCAGGTTACCAGGATAACAGCAATAGGTACAATAGTATATCTCATTTTCTTCACAATAGTTGTTCCTTCAATCAGGTACAGCAAAATCGAAGGAAGTACCGAACTTACCAAAACAGAAAATTGAATAGAGCAATACCATTAATCTGAACAGAGCAAAACAGTGATAAAAATATTTGCCTTCATATAGATGGCAGAAGGAAATCCCCCTTATTTGCTATATTGCATATAGTCAAACTTGCAAGAGATGCTCAGCTCTGTGGCTCTCACTTGCTAATGTGGGGGGTGGGCAGGGAGATGGGATGTATGTTTGATTCTTAGCCTGCATGCTGGTAGGCTCACAGGTGCTTACCAGAGTGGCAAGCTGCTGGCTTCTTGTTTTCCCAATGCCCCAAGTTCCAACATGGCACAGATCTCAGGAAATGCTGATGGTTCTTGCCCTGGGTAAGCCGTAGCTTACCAGGCCACAGCCACTTACCAGAGCAGTGAGCTAGCTGCTTGTTTTTCCAGTGTCCCAAGTTCCAACATGGCATGGATCTCAGGAAACACTTTTAGTTTAATTTTTAAATATTAAAGTCTTACTTTAAATTAGAGAACTGTAGCAAGGGACAGTAGTTCTAAATAAAGGAATTACATATTGTTTAAATTACTAGCACAATTAAGCAGAAATTCACAGAGACTATTTTACAGGTAACATTTAAATGGATATACAATCATTTACACATACATAGATATCCTTGCTGTTTGTTGAAAAATCTCTTATCTACCTAATTATACTTTTAAAAAAATTATCTTGTTATCTTGAAGTAATTATAAATGTAAGTGTATTTGCAACAACTACTATGTACACTTTAGTTTCTCCCTTAATGATGGCATCGAGCAAACCTCAAACACAAAGGTGCTTTTAACAAATTTGTAGGCTATTAACAAATGTGAGATTCCTCATTCTTCCTTCTCAAGACCCTTCAGAGAAAATTTGCCTAACAAGGTTATACAGCAGGCACACTACATATTTCGTGATTCTGATCACTGACAAACACATACACAATATCTAACTTTATTTTCTGTTCATGCTCAAAAGAATTCATCTTTGGCTTCAGGTGATCAAATTATCTTTTATCTACCTAAAGGAAAATTAATGATGTACTCTTTCAGGAAAGAAATCATCATTTTTAGTGTCCATTAGTAGCAAAATTCTTATTTACCAACATATAGATGCTCTCTATCAAAACTATAGTAAAATTCAATTGGTAATCAAAAAAATTGATAAGAGCAGCAGATCAATTAATCTCAATATTAGGGTTATCAAATAAAAATTTAAAAAATATTAAAAGAGGTTGCCTTCAGCCACTTAGCTAATGGATCAAATATGTAAAACAACTCATTTTAGATATGTATATGTTGGGCTCCATGATTTGTTTATAATACAAATGAACAAAAACAACAGGGAATGTCTGTCTGTACACAGAGTGTTGTTAACTAGATGGGATGCTAAACAATACTAAGTTAAATGGCTAAGAACTTTCTTTCTTAGAAATGGAACAAGAGAAGAATGCCCACTTTGACTGCTTTTGTCAATGTAGTATTGGAAGTCCTAAGCAATCAAGCAAGAAAAAGAAATGAAGGGTTAGAAAAATAAATCAAATACCTTTTTGAAAATTGTTATCTTATATATGAAAATGCTAAATGCTCTGCCAAAACCTTATTAGAACTAGTAAATTAATTCACTAAAGCTTTAAAATTCAAAAGCAAAATAAAAAGTAAATATGCTGTTGTATGCCAAGAACAAACAAACCTATATAGAAGTCAAGGAAGTCACTTCATTTATAATGGCTACAAGACAATAAAGTGAAGAAGCCCCAAAAATTCTACAATTAAAACTATAAAACACTGCTAAAGAAAGTAGAAGAGGATGTGAGAAATGAAAAGTCATCCATACTTATGAATTGGAAGTGTTAATAACTTTAAAACTTCCTAGTAATAACAGCAATCTACACATTCAATGCAACCTTTTTAAAAATACCATGGTATTCTTTGTAGAATTAGAAAAACAACACTAAAATGGATGTGGAGTCAAAACAAAAAACAAAATATGACTATACCATGGTATTCTTTGTAGAATTAGAAAAACAACACTAAAATGGATGTGGAGTCAAAACAAAAAACAAAATATGACTGAACAAATCAATCTTGATCTAAAAGAATGATGCTGCAGTTACACTGCTTCAAAATATGCTACAGAGAAACAGTAATTAAAGCACAATGCTGTTGGGATAAAGTTAATGGGACAGAACAGAGAACCTAGAAGTAAACACACACACACACACATTTGCAGCATTTAAAATATATATGTGCATATATATATATATATATATATGTGTGTGTGTGTGTGTGTGTGTGTGTGTTCTAAAATACAGAATGGAGAAAGGGTAGTCCTTTAATAAATGCTACTGAAAATTTGGATAACTGCATAACAAAATCAATTAATTTAATCCCTTATGTATTACTGGTTACCAAAATCAACTCAAAATATATTCATTACTGCCTTGTACTACCTAAAGCTACTGAAAGCAAATAGGAGATGATTGAGGACATTGGAATGGACAAGGAATTATTGTGCAAAGCCCCAAAACATAGTTGAGAAAACAGAAATAGACAAATTGGATTATATAAAACCCAAAAGTTCTTACACAGCAAAGGAAACAATCCATGATATGAAGAGAGAGCATATATAATAGGAAAACATATTTGCAAACTATACAGTTGGCATGAGGTTAGCATCCAAAATAGATAAACAAATTTTAAAATATCAAATAATTAACACATTATCGAGTTTCTAAAAATGAGCCATAGATATTTCTTGAAAGAAGACATACAAATGAGCAACAGAAAAGAATAAAAGCATTACCCTCATGACTAAAATTTAGGGAACTATAAAGCAAAACAACAGTAAAAGTAACATTTCAATCCAGTAAGAGTGGCCATTAACACCACAAAGGACCACAATGCTGACAGAGATATAGAAGAAAATGTTCTTTCCTACACTGTTGGTAAGAGTATAACTTAGTATATCCATAATAGAAATCAGAATATATGTCTCTTGAGGGAAATAAGGGAAAAGAGTACATATACATATATTCACATATACACACACGTATATATATATACATATATACACATGTATATATATATATACTCACACACACACACATACAAGATAGCTAACTATACTACTAACCTCAGTTCATAAAAAAGAACTGTTTGTGTTTCCAATGTTCAATTGTTTGATTTTTTTCATGCCTATATGTTATAATCTGAACAACTACTGTGAAGCTAACAATATACAATATTTTAATCAGTGTTAATGTCCTGTTATTTTGTTTTGAAATTCTGTATCCTTATTTTTGTTTTTAAGAATCCCTTAAAATAAAATCACCATTTAATCTATCAATTCTACTGTTGTGTATATCCAAAATACTGAAATCAGAATGTCAGAAAAACATCTGTAGGGGGATCAGGCCTGTGCCAAGAGAGGAATTAGACCTGCACCAAGAGGGGAGATAGGCCTGAGAGGCCAGGTGAGTTCCAGCTTGCCAATGCTGGCCTAGGGAAGGTTTGGGACATCAATCCCGGGTCTTGGGTGCCCTCCCAGCTCTCAGGACACTAGACTAGATGGCAGAGGTTTTGCAGACTTGAGCAGACCATGCCCAGTGACCTTTATTCAACCAGGGGACCAGGCCTGCACCTAGAGGGGAGCCAGGTCTGTGCCATGAGGGGAGCCAAGGCTGCTTCAGTCCTGGGAGCTGAAGGCATGCCCAGGGAAAGTTTTAAAACATTGCTCAAAATATAGAAATATAAGAAAATGACAAAATGAAAGACCAAAATGCAATCTCAAAACTCCAGCCCATCCCAAGAAAGCCTGGGAGCCATGTACATAGAAGAAAACAGTAGTCCTGCACCTGAAATACCTGCAATGAAATCAACTGAAATACAGAAGCAAGTACAGGGAGCTAAGAAGGAACGCAAATCAGAATAATCTCCCAGATAAAAGAAGAAATGATAAAAGTAGAGAAAGAAATAGTGAACATATCTAAGGAAGAAACAGCTAAAAAATTAGAGGAATAATGCAAAAAGATAGAATCCCTGAATGAACAGTAAAAGAAACTAGCAGAATACATGAAGCAGATTCAAAGAGATATACAGGAAATCAAAAATTCTATTGAAAGTTGCGAAAACTGCCTCAACGCAAGTAAAGATAGAATTTCAGACCTCGAAGATAAGACTTCAGCTAGTGAACAGGAAAGGAAAGATCTTTTTAAAATAATAAGAAATCAGGAAATAACAATTCAACAGTTGCAAGATGATGCAAAGACAAACAACATAAGATTGATAGGGATAAATGAAGAAGAACGGGACAACACAAATGATATCAAGAGGCTATTTACAGAAGTAATAACTGAAAATTTCCCAAACATCAGAATGGAAACTGACATATGGATCAGTGAAGCATATAGAATTCCAAATAACCATAACCAAAATAAAACTACACTCAGACATATAATAATCACCATCCCAGAAATCCAACATAAGAACAGAATATTAAAAGCTGCTAGAGAAAAGAGACAGACCACCTATAAAGGAAAACCTATCAGAATCACAGCAGACTTCTCTACACAAACAATGAAGTCAAGAAGAGAATGGAGTGAACTATTTCAGATCCTAAAGGAAAACAACTTCCAACCCAGACCGATGTACCCTACAAAACTGTCCTTCAAAATGGATGGAGAAATAAGATACTTCCATGACAAGGAACAGCTGAAGAACTTCATGATCACCAAACCAACCCTGCAAAGAATACTGAAAGACATTCTAGATACACATAGGAAAAAAACACTAAGCAAGATAGACAAACAGAATGGAAAGGTAAAGATACAACAGCAGAAACATAACATGTCAACAATAAAATGATATATAACAGTTATAAACATTAATGTAAATGGCTCAATTCACCAATTAAAAGAAACAGACTGGCAGAATGGATCAAGAAGCAACATCCAACATCCATATGTTGTCTACAGGAAACCCATCTAACCCAAAATGAAATTCATAGACTGAAAGTGCAAGGATGGAAAACAATACTTCATGCAACAGGAACCCCCCCAAAAAAAGCAGGGGTAGAAATTCTGTTCGCAAACAATGTGAGCTTCAAACCAAGAACCACCTGAAGAGATAAAGAAAGTCACTACATACTAGTTAGGGGAAAACTTTAAGAGGAAGAGATAACAATCTTAAATATATATGCACCAAACTCTAGAGCACCCAGCTATACAAAGCAAGTATTAACAGAAATGAAAAATCAAATAAGCAATAACACAATTATAACAGGAGACATTAACACACCATTGACACAAAGGGACAGATCAACTAGAAATAACAAAACTGAATCATGCCTGTGAAGAAAAGAACTTGATAGATATATACAGAGTGTTCCATGCAACAATATCAGAATATACATTCTTCTCAGCAGTGCATGGGACATTCTCTAAAATAGACCATATATGAGCCCGAGGAACATATATAAGTAAATGCAAATGAATTGAAATTATCCCATGCATGTTATCAGATTATAAAGCCATCAGATTATAGAGCCATGAAACTAGAAATTAATGATAAAAGAAACTGTGAAAACCACACACACACATGGAAATTGAATAATACACTTGAGCAATCAATGGGTCACAGAGGAAATTAAAGGAGAAATTAAACAATATCCACAAGCAAACGAAAATACAAATACAACTTACTGGAATCTGTGAGATGCAATGCAAGCAGTCCTCAAAGGAAAATGTATTGCACTGAGTTCCCAATTGGGAAAACAGAATGAACACAAATAAACAACCTGATACTACACCCCAAACATCTAGAAAAAGAAGAGCAAGCCAAGCCCAAAGCCAAAAGAAGGGAGGAAATTATAAAGATCAGAGCAGAAATTAATGCAATAGAGACTAAGAAAACAATACAAAGAATCAATGAATCAAAGAGTTGGTTCTTTGAAAGAATAAATAAAATTGATAAGCCCCTAGCCAACCTAATTTTCAAAAGGAAAGAAAAGACTCAAATTCATGCAATACAGAATGAAAAAGGTGAAATCACTACTGACTCTGGAAATACAGAAGATCATTAACACCTGTTTTGAAAACCTCTACTCTAATAGCTTGAATAACACAGAAGAAATGGACAGATTCTTAGAAACATATGAACCACCAAAGCTGGATCAAGAAGATATAAAACTGCTGAATACTTCAATTTCTATTAATAAAATTGAATATGAAATTAAGTCCTTATCAACAAAGAAGTGTCCAGGCCCAGATGGATTCACTGTGGAATTCTACATAATGAACACATAATGCCGACACTCCTCAAACTCTTCAATGAAATCAAAAGGGAAGCAATTCTCCCTAAGTCATTCCTGGAAGCAAATTTTACTCTAGTACCAAAACCTGAGAAAGACCCAACTAAAAAAGAGAACTACAGGCTAATCTCCCTAATGAATATAGATACAAAAATTCTCAGTAAAATATTGGCAAATAGGATGCAGCAAATCATCAAGAAGGTTATGCAACATGACTAAGTGGGATTCATCCCAGGCATGCAGGGGTGGTTCAACATATGTAAATCAATAAATATAATCCACCATATCAATAGAGCCAAATGTAACAATCACATGAGCATTTCTGTAGATGTGGAAAAAGCTTTTGATAAGATACAGCACCCATTAATGATAAGAACCTTACAGAGAATCGGAATAGATGGTCTTTACCTCAATATGATAAAGACCATTTAAGAAAAACCAACAGCCATCATCATATTAAATAGCCAAAAACTGAAAGCCTTTACCTTAGAATCAGGTACAAGACATGGATGTCCTTTATCACTGCTCCTATTCAACATAGTACTGGACATACTAGCCAGAGCAATTAGAAAAGAGAGAGAAATAAAATGAGTAAAGATAGAAAAAGAGGGAGTTAAACTATCATTATTTGTAGATGACATGATACTCTACATAGAAGACCCCCAAAACTCCATTGAAAGACTCCTAGATATAACAAATTCTGCAACTGGATACAAAGCTGGATGCAAAGTTAATACTCAAAAATCAATAGTATTCCTATACACTAACAACAAAATCAATGAGAGAGAAATAAGAGAAGCCACACCCTTCACACTAGCATCCAAAAAAACCAAAATACCTAGGAATTAATCTAATGAAAGAAATAAAAGAGCTATACAGGGAAAATTATAATACCCTGAGAAAAGAAATTTAAAAGGACTTCAGAAAATAGAAAGACATCCCTTGTTCATGGATAGGAGGAATTAATATTGTGAAAATGGTCATTCTCCCAAAATTGTTACACAGATTCAATGCAATCCAAATGAAAATACCACTAACAAACCTCATAGATCTAGAAAAATCACTCGTAAAATTTATCTGGAACCAGAAAAGACCTAGAATAGCAAAAGCAATTCTAAGCAGCAAAGGCAAGGCAGGAGGCATCACAATCCCTGACTTGTAGTTACAAAGCTACTGTAATAAAATCAACATGGTACTGGAATAAAAACAGATCTGAAGATCAACAGAGTAGACTAGAAGACACTCAACCACCTTATCTTTGTTAAAGGGGCCAAACATGTTCACTGGAAGAATGATAGTTTCTTTAATAAATGATGCTGGAAAAACCAGCTATCCACATGCCAAAACTAAAACTAGACCCATGCCTATGACCATGTACTAAACTAAAATCTAAATGGATCAAAGATCTAAATATTAAAACAGAAACACTAAATCTATTGGAATGCAAAATAGGTAAAAAATCTTGAAGACATAGTGATAGGTAGAGAATTCATGAACAAGAACCAAACTGCATGGGAAATACTTCCCAGAATCAATAACTGGGATCACATCTTATTAAAGAGTTTCTGCATGTCCAAAGAAATCTCCAGCAGAGTGAAAAGAAAACCCACAAACTGGGAAAAAAATCTTAGTGAACTCTCCCTAAGACAAAGGAGTTCTGTCTAGAACTTATAAAGAATTTTAAAAAATCAGACCCCTGAAATTCAAAGGCCCAATCCAAAAATGGGCATCTGAGATGAACATACAGTTCTCAGATGAAAAAATATGAATGGCAAATAAATACATGAAAAAATGTTCATCATCACTGGTCATTAGAGAAATGTGAATTAAAACTACACTGAGATTCCATTTCACTCCAGAAAGAATGGCCAGGATCAAGAAAATCACCAACAACAAATGCTGGAGAGGCTGTGGTGAAAAAGGAACTCTTCTACACTGTTGGTGGGAATGTAGACTGGTACAACCACTGTGGAGGTCAGTCTTGAGATTATTCAGAAAGCTGGGATTGGAATTCCCATTAGACCCAGATATTCCACTATTAGGCATATTCCCAGAAGAACTGAAAATATCATACCACAGTGATATATGTGCACCCATGTTTATAGCAGCACAATTTGTAATAGCCAGATCTTGGAAACAACCTAAGTATCCATCAACTGAGGAATGAATAAAAAATTTATGGTACTTTAATACAATGGAGTACTACTCAGCTATAAAGAAAGATCACATTGAGATATTTATAAATAAATGGATGCAACTTGAGAACATATCCATAAGCAAAATAAATCAAACTCACATGTATAAATACCATATAGTCTCCCTAGTGTAAGAAATGGTAAGAGTACATAAGATTTTATGATAATCATGGTTCCTCATTATGTTGCTTTGAAGCTGTATAATGTTTTTAATTCATTTTTTGGAATGGTTTTATTCTATTTTGTTTGATCTTATTTTGTGTGATGGTATGAACAGCTACTTTGAAGAAAACAAGACATTATGGCAGCCATTGCTGATTTAATATCACCTTTCTTTGTAATCTTAACATGCTTTTGTTCTTCTATTACCATTGATTCTATCATGTTGTGTCTTATTGGATTTTAATATGTGTAATAATATAAACAAATTTTTTATGGAAAATGAGATATAGCAGCCATTGTTCATTTTCTGTTATTTGGTTCAGAATGCCTTGTAATACTTTCATTCTCTTGAATGGTTTTATTCTATTTTGTTATGTTTGATATTATTGTGTGTGAAGCTATGCTCAACTATTTCAAAGAAAGTTACATTATGGAGCTACTGTTGATATCCAATTATCTTGTTGTGAAGTACTGTGTTGCTTGCACTGTTCTGTTCTGATCTGTTTTATTCTGTCCTCTTTTTTTATTCTCTGTAAAACAAACAAACAAACAAACAAATAAAAAGAAAGACACCTGAAACTTTACGTTTGTTGAGGCAGAATTTAAGTAGCCAAACAAGGGAAATTACTTAACCAAACAAAGGAAACAGCTTAGTATCTATAACTGATGAATTAATAAAACAAATGTTTTATACATAGAAATCTTATCCAGTCAGAAAAGAATTGAATAATATCATTTGTGATAACATAGGTGGAATTGAAGATCATTATGTTAAGTGAAATAAATCATGCAAAATATATATGCACCACATGTTCCCATTACAACAAATCAATCTAGAAGTTAAGTACAAAATGGTGGTTACAAGATGGTAGGGAAAATACTGAGTAGAGAATGATGAGGAAGGTTCATCAACTGACTAAATTACAGTGTGAGAGGAGTGAGTCCTCATGTGCAATGTTAAGCAAAAGAGTAACTATAGATAACAAGTCTATGCTGTGTATTTTGGAATGTGAAATGAAAGGATTTTGAAGGCTTTCATCTGGAGAAATGATAAATAATTGCGGGGCTATATTTAACTTAATTTAAAGGTTACACAAGGTATCATGCATTGAAATATCCATGGCAACATAGGAATATGTACACTTTTATGTTTCCATGTGTCAGTTAAAGCAAATTTAATTCAAAAGCAAAATAATTTATCTTTTTTTTCTCCAAAAAATAACAGAGAAGAAGCACAAGGTAGTCACTGCCTGGAATTAGGATCGAATAGACTGACAGCAGAATGAGAAGCGTGGGTTATGGAGGAGCACAGAGAGTACAACAGGTAAGACTGACAGTCACACAGTTCAGTTATGGTAACCAGATTACCCTATTCTTCATTCCCTCGTGTGTATGTGTGTGTGTGTATGTGTGCACATGTAAACACTTTTTACACCTATAAGTTTATACTCCAATCGAACTGTGGAGTAATTTTATACCCACAAGAGGATGGACTTTTCTCTAGTAGAAACATTGATAAACCTAACCTCAACTACCAGCCAAAATCCCAGCCACGCAAAAGACCAAAGGGAAGAAGAAATTGTCAGTCTTAGCTAAATGAATATCAGTTCTTTCTTCAACACAATTTTAGTTCATTTAGTCAGTTTTCTTTCCAGAGCTTTTTAATTTTGTTGAAATTATGGTTTTTGTAATTTATCAAGTTTTGTCTAGTTACTGAAGAGAGCATTGCACTGCACTCCTTATTTAATCCACTCTACTTTATTTCCTGCTACCATAAATATGAATATAATTTTGCTAATAATAAAATTTAGTTGATAAGTTTTTAACAAAAAAGAAGTCACATATATATATATATATATTTAGTATGTATGTGTATAAAGAAGAATATTTTAAAATAATCATTATCTTATAACTCAGAGATAAATATATCAAAGGTGGAGGGCAAGATTTTTTCTATGCATTTAACCAGCTGTTCAGTGGATCTGATTATAAAGCATTTTCCCCTTGGCACCCTGGAAAAAACCTAATAATTGAACTGTCTATTTTAGTTTTGAGAGTTTTTTTCTATTGATTCATGTCTATATGTATGCACTACTACATGTCACAAATATATACAGGCTTTAGTAATCCTAAAGTAAAGCAAGAAGACCTACAACTTTGTTTTTTTGAAGACTTTACTGGTGACTGTAGACATTTTCTACCGGTTTGTCAATTCCTATAAGAATGTGTAGCGATATTACTGTTTAATTTTTCTTTCAATTTCAAGAAAAGCAACTTCTTAAAAAATGATGCCTTGTAATCTATTAGAATGGCATAGTTCCACACATGTTTATTTTAAATTTCTCTCAGCAGTGTTTTAATTTCTGTGTACCAACCAGTGCAAGCATTTTATTAAATATATTTGCAAACATTTTATATTTCTTTTTAATATTATTATAAGATAAATTGTCTTTAAATGTCTTTTCACAATTAAATTCTTTTTCATGAGAATATAAAAACCCAGATTGATTTTTATATTGATTTTGTGCAGGGAATTTGCAGAACTCATTTATTAGACTTAGTTGGTTTTTTTCTCCATGCTCTACACAAATAATCATACCATCTGTGGCATTTCTGTCTAAATATCTTTTTAAGGAATGTTTTTCTAAACAGATTATTGTGTATATCTTAAACTTTGTTTATTTGGCTATTTATGTATTTCAAATACAATTTATTATTTTCCAAATGAAGGCTTGTGGATGCAGTTTTTCTTTCTTTACTTTAAATGTCATGCTACTGTCTTGCATATACAGTGGACCCTTGACTTACAAACTCAGTTCACTCCTAAAGGTCGGCTGTAACTCAGATTGTCAACTAAAGGCTCAGGATCTTCTAAACAGACTTCAAAGTTCCTCTCTTGTATACAGGAAGATCTCAGTGTCCCTAGGGAGACACTGGCCCAGGATTTTTCAATGAACACCATACTGGAAACAATGTGGGAATGTTCCTTCCAGAACTCTTTAAAGGTAAAATATGTATCTGACACCCTCTGGAAGCACAAGTAGCCAGCATTCCAATCATAACCGAAGACTTTGGCTATAAGCTAAAACTAAAATTCTGGTTATAACTCAAAAATTTTCATATGTCATATTGGTTGTAACTTGAAGGAACATTTTCTGATGATAAACATAGCACAAACACAAATAATACTATACATAGGGACATCATATTCTAACTATTGAAGTCCAAAACTGAAAAATCATCTTAAAAGCAAACGATAGATGAACAATATATAGAGGAAAATAGAAGCACAACTAATTCTATCTTTATCATCAGAAAGTGTTCTCTTGAGTTATAACCAGCCTGACAGGAAAATTTGAACTTTCTGTATCTGGACATTAATATTTTCTCCAAAGTTTGGAATGGTTGCAAGCACTATTTCTTTAATTATCCTACTGATCCACTTTCTTTTCTCTTCTAAAACTAAGATTATGTTAGAATGCTGTAACAAAGCATTTATCCCATACTCATGGCAATGTGTTTGTCAGATTGTATGCTGGCTACTGGTCAGCTTTCATATTAACAAATCATTAATTCTGCTCTCTATAATATGGTATTTGTGGATAGAACTTAATATTTTTTAATGTATTTTAACATTAGGATTTCAATGGAGAGTCTTTTTTCAACCTCTGATTCTTCATTTAATAATGTCATTTTGTTGTGTGTGTGACACAATATAGATGCATCACTTTGAGCTTGTGGAGACCTGATGCTATACTTGTGAGGGCTGGTCAATTTCATTTTGTATGACAAGTTTTACTTTTGCACCCTGACCCTTCTGACTTTCAATACTGCTTGTGAACTATTTCCTAAAGCATTTACCTTGCCATTGTAGTATGTTAGTGTCCTTATTTTCTGGGTTGTGTGACAGTTTTTAAACTTCTGCTTAGATTTTTCAGCTTTCCACCCGGCAGATGATGTTAGATTTCTTGGAGTCTAACCCATTATGAGCACAATTTATAGATTGTCAAATAGTGTAAGAGAGTTTACAAGTAAGTCTGTAAACTCATCTTTTATGTGGTTTCCTCCTTGCTGGGATTCCCCTCCTTAATTTTCAGCTTCTCAGGAATCTTGAAGTCTGTGTTCAGAAGTCTGAAGAAAATAAGAGTACAGATTTCTGCTTGGATTCTTAATATGCTGCATCATGTGAACTGGAGAATTCTGTTGGGGAAAAACTGCAAATGAGTCTATGACCCAGAAGTTTCTTCTTTTGAAGGTTGAATTCTCTCAAGGTTTTCTTGTTTTTGATGTGTGTGTGTGTGTGCATGCTCATGTGGTTGTGTTGTGTGTGTGTGTGTGCATGTGTGTGTGTGTTTACTTTTACACATTTTGCTCATAGTTTATAATGACTTTCATGGAGAGTTAATCTTATGAGACTATCCTATTTTATAGGATAGGATAAGACTCTCACTGTGTTGCTTAAACTAATCTCTTATTCTTGATCAGAACTGACCCTCTCACCTCAGTTATCTGAGTAATAGGAATTGAAGGTTTGTACTACTGCCTCCAGTTTTAAAACTTCTCAAATTAAAACAAAATAATTTAAAATAATTTTATATTTTGCATTTTAAGGAAGGAGTACCTGACAACGGTAATAAGTGAATTTTCTACATTTTCTGCATTCAGGAATATTTCAAAATAATCATACTTTAAGTATCTGAAAAGAAATCCCCCCCAAAAATTTTAGGCTCTAGGATACCAGTTTGGATTTAAGTTTTGGTCACTTTGTTAATTTTGTATATCAGATTTTCCTGCTCTCTTAGGGATGAATACAATTTTCTAATGGAAAAACAAATTTTTACATATTTGATATCAACTACATAATGTAACATTATTCAAATTTATAATAATGAATTAATATTTACTTTTTTACTCATAACCTTTTAAAAATTATATTTACCTATATTATATTGCTAAATTAATTTTGCTATATCTTCTTGGTTGAGCTTTGGTAGTTCATGTGTTTCTAGAAATCTGTCCATTTCTTCTGTGTTTTCCACTCTATGTGAGTAGAGATTTTCAAAGTAGGTACTCATGATCTTTTGAATTTCCATGGGATCTGTAGTAATTTCTCCCTTCTCAGTTTTTATTGCATGAATTTGGGTTTGTTTTTTCTTTCTTTCTCTTGATAAGGTTATCTAGTGGTTGGTCAATTTTGTTTATTCTCTCAAAAAACCAGGTTTTTGATGCATTAATTCTTTGCATTTTTTTTTAGTTTCAATTGCATTGATTTCTGCTCTAATTTTTACAATTTCCTCTTTTCTATGAGCTTTGTGTTTAGCTTGCTCTTCTTTTTCTAGAAGCTTGAGATGGAGCATTAGGTTGTTTATTTATGCTCATTCTGTTTTCTTGATATGACAGTTTATTGCTATATATTTTCCTCTTAAGACTGTTTTCATTGCATCCCACAGATTACAGTATGTTGTTTCTATATTTTCATTGAGTTGTAGATATCATTTTATTCCCTTGTTAATTTCATCTGTAGCCCACTGGTTGTTCAAAAGGCTGTTATTTAATTTCCATGTATTTATGTAGGTTTTACAATTTCTTTTGCCATTAATTTCCAATTTCAGTGCACTATGGTCAGATATTATGCATGGTATGATTTCAATACCTTTGCATTTACTTAAGAATGTTTTATGGGATAATATATGGTCTATTGTGGAGAATGTCCCATGTGCAGCTGAGAAGAATGTGTATTCTGATGTGGTTGGGTGGAACACTCTGTAAACATCTACTAAGTCCAGTTGCTCACAGGTATGATTCAGTTCTGTTTTCTTTGCTGACTTTTTGTCTAGTTGATCTATCTCTTTGTGACAATGGACTGTTAAGATACTCTGTTATAATTGTGTTCTTGTGTATTTGGTTTTTCATGTCCATTAGTATCTGTCTTATATAGTTGGGTACTCCTGTATTTGGTGCATATATATTTATAATTGTTAGTTCTTCCTCTTGAATTTTACCACTAACAAGTATGTAGTGACCTTCTCTATCTCTTTTAATCATTTTAGGTTTGAAGTTCATGTTGTATGCAAATAGAATAGCTACCCCTTCTTTTGTTCTGGGTTTCTGTTGCATGGAATACTGTTTTCCATCCTTTGACTTTTGATCTATGAGTTTCCTTTTGGGTCAGATGTGTTTCTTGTATACAGCATATTGTGGGGTTCTGTTTCTTGATCCATTCTGTCAATGTATTTCTTTTTATAGATGAATTTAGACCGTTTATATTTATGGATAGCATGGATATGTACTGGCTCGACTTTGCCATGTTATGTTCCAGTTGTTTCTCCTTTTCCTCTTATTTTATTGCTTATCCTACCTGGATGTTTCTTTCTGTTATTGTTTTGGGGATTGTGGTTATTTTTATCTCTGTCTAGTATGTCCTTTAGTACTCTTTCTAGGGTTGGTTTGGTGGACATGAATTTCTTCAGTTGTTCTTTGTCATGGAAGTATCTTGTTTCTCCATTAAATTTGAATGAAAGTTTTGCTGGGTACATCAGTCTGGGTTGAAGGTTGTTCTCCTTCAGGGCTTGAAATATCTCACTCCAAGCTCTTCTTGACTTGAGGGTTTATGCTGAAAAGTCTGCCATGATTCTAATGGGTTTTCCCTGATCAGTGAGTTGTGTCTTTTTTCTCTGACAGCTTTTAATATTCTGTTTTTATGCTGTATGTCTGAGATCTTAATTATTATGTGTCTGGGTGTGGATTTATGTTGATTGTGACTGTTTGGTGTTCTATATGCCTTACTTATCTGCATATCAGTTTCTTTCCCCATGGTTGGGAAATTTTCTGCTATTATTTCTGTAAATACTTTATGTATGTCATTTGCCTGCAGTCCTGTATCTTCGCTAATGCCCATTATTCTTATATTGTGGCTCTTGGCATCATCATGAAGCTTCTGGATTGTCATTTCATGCTGCTTTGTTATTTTTAAAAGTTCTATCCTTTCCTGATCACTAACTGTGATCCTGTCCTCAAGGTCTGAAATCCTATCCTCAGCTTCCTTTAAGTGGTTTTGCATGCTTTCAATAGAATTTTTTGTTTTTTGGATGTCTGTTTGAGTGTTTCATGAATTCTGCTTGTTTTCTATATTGTTCATTCAAAGTTTCAATAAGTTTCCCATGCTCATGTACTTTTTTCTCTAGTTCTTTTTTAGCTGCATTTAGCAACTCCTTTACTAAAGTTGTTATTTCTATCTTTACATGGGAGACTACTTGTAATTTTATTTCCTCTATAGCCTGATGCAGTTGTTTTTTTATTTCACTGGCTATCTTTTCAGAGATTCCCAGTGTGTTACTTTTGGGGTCCTCTATTTCAATGTCTCCTATACTTGCTTCTGGTGAACTATATGTTTGAGATTTCATTTTGCTTTTTTGTTTTGTCATTTTCACTCTGCCTGGTGTTTTCTATGTGTAGGAGGGGATCACACACTCTTTTCAGATACACCAAAGTCTTATAGTTAGTTGGAGGGGGTTTTACTACTGGCCCTATTTATCCCCTGTACACCTCTATTTTAGGGGTATACTCACCACATTGATACAGTCAATCTGGTGTAGTCCAATGTTCACCACCTGGGAGCAAAGGTCCAAATTTTATCACACTAACTGGATACAGCTGAGATCTTCTGATGTTCCAGGTGGGAGGGTGGGCCCATGTGTAGCAGTCCAGGGCAGTTTTCAGTCTTGGGCGGGCCTCCTCGATGTTCCCGATGGCAGGGCAGGCCCACAGGGGAGGTTCCAGGTAGCCTACCCCTGAGGCGGGCTTGCGCTTAGTTCCAGGTGGCAGGGCAGGCCCACAGTGGAGGTTCTGGGCAGCCTACCCCTGATGCAGGCTTCCGCTGAGTTTCTGCTGGCAGGGCGAGCCCACGGTGGAGGTTCTGGGTAGCTTACCCCTGATGTAGGCTTCTGCTAAGTTCCCAGATGCAAGGCAGCAAGACTGTGTTTTCTAATGATTCATTGTCTGAGATCCTGCATTTCACTGTAGATATCGGAATAATTGCCACAGAAGAGGTTATTCATAGCTCAGCAGGACCAGATTCTTGATCTTCTTTTTGCTGGTAAGGTTCTTTGTGCTGAGGCATTCATTTGACCAAGTGGCCGGAAACACTGATCAGAACCTGTCTTCACACGATATCACCCAGCAGGCCCTCAGTGGCCTCAGTGGCAGCGCTCCCATTGTCCTACAAGTGCAGGACATAAAGAGCTCGACAGAGCCAGGCCAAAATGCCCTGGGCCAAGTGCGAGGCCCAGACCCCGACCACTCATGTGCAGAGCTGCTCCACAGCCTGACACTCATGGGATTTGTTGAAATAAAGCTTTAGAAAGCTGATTTGTTATGGATTTCAATCAAATATATTCATCATTTTCTCAAGAGGAAGTCATTATCATTAACTATATAGAAAAATAAAAACCTTTCTCTACTGTAAGAACTGGCCACTCATATTTTGAATCTGTTTACTACATGTGTCCTTGGAGAGCTATTCTGGAACAAAGGCTGTTGATATGACTACTGTCAAAAAGTGAAGAAATTCAAGATACCCAGGGATCATTGTCTAACAACAGTAAATGCAGAAGGAATATAGAATTACAAAGCCATCATTTGAAAACTCCTAATGAAATAATGCATTTAGGTGATGATTACAGTGGATAGGTATCAAGTAAAGCAAATGTTAGTTAGAAACTGATGAGTGTATTAGATTGGTAATACCTAAATCTACTGACTAAATTAAAAAATAATCACCCAAAGTGAAACAATCAGATATCATTCACCTCTTGGTATCATGTAATGGTAATTACAAAGCAACACTCATGCTGTGATGCCCAAAACAATAGTTTAATCTGAACATTAAAAACTTTTTAGATTTAACTGCCTGATAAGTGGGAGAATATAAGGCTAGGTTTAAAAACGTTAATGCAATCATCAATAAGTGGAAAGTTCTATAAGACTAGTTTATTCAACAAATGTTGTGCTCTGATAATACATGACTGCCAAATTTTAAGCATCTGCATAAATTTTGTAAACTTCTGTATTGGCAAAGTCAAAGAAAGATGAACTTACTGTACTACAACAACAATGTATGATAAAACTAGGAAAATTGTGGTGAAGATGGGATGAAGCCTATATTTAATCATATTAATATCCTCCAAACAATCACATAGAGACCTGAGGAAAGATAATGGTTAGAGCTGGAGAGGTCACTGAAAGAAAACAAAAGGTGATATTTTGGGAGAAGTGCAGAGCTTAACAGTGTAAATAATGATGTTCAGGACTATACTTTGCCCAGTGAAACACTTCTGAGGAAGCAGAATTCCCTTTTCTCAGCCTGTGATGGCTTCTATCTTAAAAAACTAGCATACTTGGTACAATTTATGATAATTTTCTGCCTCTGAAAAAGGAAGAATTGTGCCAAATCCTGTTTTGACTGTGGCCAAAGAATTTTTTTTTGCCTTTTTGAGACAGGGTCTCTATGCACTTCAGACTGTCCTTGAGCTCACTTTGTAGCCTAGGCTGGTCTGAAACTTACAAAGATCCTCCTGCCTCAGCCTCCCGAGTGCTGGGATTACAGGCATGAGCCATCACCCCTGGCTCAAAGAATTTTTCAAAACCAAATGAAATCATTTTTTTTCTTTTCTTTTCTGACAGGATGGCTCTCTAGTTATTTAAGATACACAGATTGCTTCACACTCAGTGCAGTAGTTCCTGTAGTCTCTGGATGGTCCATCTGCAGGAGTCACAGTGTTTATAAGGAGCTTAATAATGTGTACTGAATTCAGCTTTTGTGTGGTTGAACTGATTGAAGAGCCCTATTCACCACTGAAGATTTTGCTTTTTTCTCTACAAGTTATTTAACCACCTCTTCAGCAGATGCTTTGTAGTGTTCAGAGTGTTCTACACTTAAATCATATACCGCTTTGGTATCTAAATCAATGAATTTAAACTACTGCATAATGATGATTTTTAATTTGCTTTCCTTTAAAATGATATAATTAAACAAGTTTGTTTCACCAAGTCTTGCAAATGAACCAATCCATTACATTAATTTTCTATGACATTAGTTAACTCTTTTGAGTTTAGTTATTTATTTTAACTTTTATAGCAGTGTTGGATATTAGAATAAGAATCTTGCACATACTAGACAAGTGCTTTACTACTGAGCTACAGCCCCATTCTCTCTTGAGGCTTTTAAATCTCTGAAAGAGTTTGTTAGATCTGTGGCTATGATAGCAACCTTTTTTCCTACATTTCCTCCTCCTTCCTTAAAATTTCCTTCCTTTCTTATTCCTCGTCTTTTGTGACTTTAAATATACCCCCATCTCTACTTCTCCTTTTCCCCTCTCTCCTCCATGTCTTCTATTGCATGCCTATAATGTGCCAGAATGTGTGGTAATTATGAGGAGTGAAATACTGAGTAATTCATGAGCTGTTCCAGACTTATGTTTTTGACCAGAGAACAATTTAACTTGTTAATACTTCTAACTGTTGGTCAGAGAGATCCTGTGGAAGTTAAAAGGGAAAACCAATTTTAAAATAAGGCCATTATTCTCTAAGGTATCAAGACGTTGAGATGACTGAGAATCATACCCAATTAACCCAGATGCTTTCATACATGTTATTCTATCATCAAAATTCATTTTGGGTATTTTTACTTGATTTTCATGCCTGTCTTTAACATTATAATTCATCACTCTGCCTTTTTGATTATATGACATTGTTACAAGAACTATTTTATATACTAGGTTAGTTTTATCACTTTCACACTTTGGTTTGTTTGTATCAGTTGAGTTTCCTCTTTTATTTATTTTCCTATGGTTATCTTTTTCTTTTAATGTTAGGTAATTTTCTATTAGATACCAAACAATAGAATTTTATGCTATTGAATGTTGTAATTTTTAGTTTTTTAATAGTGAACTTCCAGTCATGCTGCAATTAACTTATGGAAATAAACTGAACTTTCAAAGACTTGATTTCAAGTTTTTTTTTAATTTAAAGAAAAAAAACAAGAAAAAAATGGGTAGAAGTATTACATAATTTTGAAGAAAATATTAACACTAAGAAATTACTAGTTGATGAGATATCTATTGTCCTCTTAGAAATAGTTGTTCAAGTTACAAAACCAAAGGATCAAAGGTGGACAGGTACTCAAACATTCACAGTGAAAGCCATTCTGCTTAATGATCTAATAAAAACTTAGTAATATGGTCATGTATTTTATACACTTAAACATGTATACAGTTATATCCTTTAGAGCACTTTCCCTCCATTTCACTTTCACAATTTCTATTATACATTTTGGATCCTATTACTCTTTTAGTTTTTTATTATTTTTTACACTAGAGAGACAATGTGATGTTTATAAATGTGAGACTTATTTATTTCACTTATGAGGATAGTCTCAAGTTGCCTCTATTTATCTATAAAGGCCTCAATATCATCCTTTTTTATACCTGAGTAATATTCCATTGTATTAAAAAAAAAACCACATCTTTTTCATCTACTCTGTGGTTGATGGGCATTTTGGTCATTTCCAAGATTTAGCTATTACAAATTATGCTGCTATAAATATGGGTGCACATATATGACTGTGACAAGACTTTTTCAATTTTTCTGGGAAAATACCCAGGAGAGGAATGGCTGGATTGAATGGAACTTCCAATCCTAGCTCTTGAGGAATCTCCATATTGAGTTGCACAGTGGCTGCACCAGTCTACACTCCCACCAACAGTGGAGAAATGTTCCTTTTTTCCCTCAGCCTCACCAACATTTATTATCAGTTGATTTCTTGATGGCAGCCATTCTTTCTGGAGTGAGGTGAAATCTCAATGATGTTTATTTTGCATTTCTAGAATGACCAGTGATGGTGAACATATTTCTTCATATATTTATTTGCCATTTGTATATCTTCATCTAAGAAATGTGTGCTCATCTCAGATGCCCATTTTTGGAAAGGGTCTTAGTATTGGAGGAGTTTGATTTTTTTCAAATCCTTATGTTCTTGATATAAGTCCTTTGTCTGAGGGATTGTCAGCTATAATTCTTTTCCTTTCTATGGATTTTCTTTTCATTGTGTTGATGATTTCTTTCGAAGTGCAAAATTTTTTTAATAATATGAGATCCCAGGTGTTGATTTTTTGTTGATTCTTTCCTGTGCATTTTGCATTTTGTTCATAAATTTTCTGCCTACCCCTATGTCTCCAAGTTATCTATCTACCCTGTCTTCCAATACATTTAGTGTTTCTGTTTTAATATTTAGATCTTTGATCCATTTTGACTTTAGTTTAGTGCATTGTGATAGGCATGGGTCTAGTTTCAGTCTTTAGCATGTAGGAAGCTAGTTTTCCAATATCATGTATTAAAGAGGCTATCCTTTTTCCAGTGAACATGTTTAGCCCCTTTGTCAAATATCAGGTGACTGAGTGTCTTTGTAGTTGTGCTTGCATCTTCTAATCTGTTCCATTGCTCCTCAGGTCTATTTCTTTGCCAGTACCATGATGATTTTATCATTGTGGCTTTGTAGAATAGTTTCATGTCACAAACTGAGATGTCTCCTGCTTTACCTTTGTTGCCCAGAATTGCCTTTGCTAATCTGGGTTTCTTCTGTTTCCAAATGAATTTTAGAAGTGTTTGCTCTAGATATGTAAGGTATGGAAGGGGTATTTTCATTGGGATTGCATTAAATCTGTATAAAAGTTTTGGGAGTGTGGCCATTTTCACAGTGTTGGGTCTTCCTAACAAAGAGCAAAGAATATCCTTCCATTTTCTTTTTTTTTAAATTTGATTTAAAGGGGGGGAAGCAAAACAAAAAAAAGGTAGAAACTACAGAATTTCAAAAAACCAGTAAGAAATCACTATTTGATACATTACATATTATCTTCTTGGATATTGTTGTTCAAGTTACAAAATTAAAGCATACAAAGTGGATATTCAAACAGTGAGGCTGCAAACAGTTCTGTTCACTGATCCAACAAAAACTTAGTAACATGGCTATCAATCCTACACACTTAAGTATACATACAGTTATCTCTTTTAGAGCACTTTCTTTTCCTCTTCTTGCTTTTTTTTAAAGAAAAAATTTTGAAACAGAAAGAGGGTAGAAACAATACAAAATTTCAAAAACAAAACAAAACAAAAAACCCAAAAATAGTAACCAGTAAAAAATCACTAGTTGATAATTACATACTTTCCTCTTAGATGCAGTTGTTCAAGTTACAAAAGTAAAGTCCACAAAGCGGACATCCAAACAGTGAGACTGCAGTCAGTTTTGCTCATCCCTCCAACTAAAACTTTAGCAACATGGTTATTAATTCCACACACTCAAATATACATGCAGTTACATCCTTTAGAATACTTTCTTTTCCTCTCTTTTTTTCTTTACAATAACTATAATCCATTCTCATAAACTACTTAGAAGTTCTACACATGTATAAGTCTCTACACATGTACCTAGCCTTTCTGTATTAGAGGGAGAAACAAATCAAAACAAGTCAGTAACACAAATTCCTAGAGAAACACAAAATGAAAAAAACATACAAAAACACAACACTAGGTGATCTACAGTAGTCACTATAATGTCTCTTGTTATTTTCAATAAAGTTGTCTGTATTATCAAATATAATATAAACTTAGCATTGCTTTACACTATTAATAAAATCTAAACATTGGAGACATTATAGGACTTCAAAGGCAGTTAACAATCAAACCAGAATGGGTATCCTATTGAATCCTGTCATCTTCAGAGTAGTTGCCCCTACTCTCAGACTCAACACTCTCAAGCATACCAGATTCAAATAAAATCAGTCAAGA